>JAQGBH010005779.1:0-13658 GCA_034698265.1 Sminthurinus aureus | reverse complement strand
AACAATTCCTTATTCGGTCTGATCAGATTATACCCACTGCACGCTGCACTACCCTCTCGCTATGAAGAATTCATTAAGCGAGTTTTAAAATCGTGCTATGTCACGATTTAGATTTTTTGTTTTATTCTGATGAGTTATCAGTTTTCCTTTTTCTACTGTTGTATTGTTATTGTTGTTGTTGTTGTCACACTACTTTTCTCCTGAAGAGAGGAAAGCAGATATTATGACGGAGGGAAGAAAAGGCAAAAAATGCAAGAATCAAGAATAGGGAATGGAGAAAGTGTTAATGTTGATGTTGTCATTTCAAGATCGTCCGTCTTTTCTTGTTCATTTCTAGCTCACTCCAAGTTCCAAGTTCCAAGTCAAAGCTGAATGGTAAAATGTCTACTCTGTACGCTGTGACTGGGATTATTATTATTATTATTGATATTAGAACTTCATCCTACATATTATTTGATTCAGGAATCAAGAATCAAGATTAAAGCCAGAATGTGAACATGTTGTACATTTATTGTGAGACATTAGTAGATATTTCATGTTCTGTTGTAGTCGTATATCATAGTTTTCCAGTTTCCAGGTCTCCACCTCTTTTCTTCTCCTTTCTATCACATTCACCAAATATCAAAACCAAAACCAAAAACTATGCAATATCTTGTGTATTGTGTATTACTACACACTTGACTGTATAAATATAAGTTTTCTTTTCGCTTTCTTTCCCTTTTCTCATGATTCCTCCGCATGCAGTTTATTTCCTTTGAGAGAACGGAGGAAAATAAAGGAGGAAGAGAGAATCCAATGCACATTGTGCATTAAGTCCTTGAGTAATCCGCTTCCTCAACTTCTTCTTGGTCTTCTTCTGGTTTCTGATTTTCCTTTGTCTCAACTTTTGTACAGTTTCTCAATGTACAAGTTTTATCTTTCCTCCTGGAAGAAATGGTCGATAGAGTGGAATGGAAATACACTCACTCTCACTTTCATTTTCACAGCCAAGAAAAGCACAGCACAACATAACACCACAATGAAATGAGATGAGGAATGAGAAAATCCCATCTTCTGATGAGATAACGTTCTGCCTGTATGGAGTATGGAGTTTGTAGTATGGATTTCAAAGGCGAGGAAAGGAAAAGGAGGAAATGATTACAAGAGATCATTAGGATTGTCTTCTCATCTGTATGTATGTATATTATGTGTATACATGTATATAAGGAGCACATCAAAATCAAAGAAAAGAACAGAGCATCAAAAAATTAGAAAGAGTAACCACTCCTGAATTCTGAATGCATGAGACTTTCATCTTTTGTAATTCATCATTCATAATTCCCCGTTCATTGAATCGGCATTTCTTTTTTTTATTTAAGATGAGTCTTTCAAAGAGTTTGAATTAATACTGCTAATGTCAGTGTTTTAACTTTTGAGTGTAGAATGTACAATGTTGAATTTAGAAACCACGAAATAAGTAAGTTTAAAAATTAAGAAAAATGTAGATAGAGGACGCGAGTATAACATAAAGACAAGCATTGAGCACTCTAGTGAAGAAAATAGAGAAGACTTTCATGCTGAACTTAGATGAAGGAATGATACAATATGCATACTACATACGCAATACACAGTATGTAGTAGACAGTATACAACAGAATCCAGTAGACAGGGAGAGGGATGAAGAAGACCGGCTTCTCAATTGAAAGTCAAGTCATACACGAGCATTTAACAAAGTTCAGGGATTCAAGGATATGAAATGTGAAAGCAGTACAGACTACAGACTACAGAGTTACCAAGTTTGTTAGTTATTCTGGCGTACATTTAGCGTGGCGAATGGACGGGTGGAAATGGAAGGGAGCAAAGGACTCAGAATCAGAGTCAAAGTCAGATCTAAGACTTACATGTACAAAAGAGATCAAGACTCAAGACTCAAGACACTACACTCTACACCAAAATGAAAGGAGACAGATAAATTTATGGCTATTTTGGAGACAAGCAGTCTGGAAGATTCTTCAACTAACTATGAATGCTTCTTTGCTCTTCACATCACATCACGTGTACAGTGTACATTTTATTATTCTCATATACATGTTGTATGTAGGTTGTAGGTACTATGTGTGCATAACAAAACGTACGATGACTACAAGGGAGAAGTTCTTTTAATCCTTTTCCCGTCTTCCGTATTACAGTTGCTGTACATGTGCGTATGCATCGTATATCGTAGTTTCTGAGCTGTACACTGTACATGATATTGACTGCACACTCTTTTCCTTACCGAAAATATGAGAGACTGCTACTAAAGTTAAAGTCTTATATCTTGTACTTAGACATATCGATAGAGTTGGAATAGGAGAAGAGGGTTGACTGGAAAACTGAGACTTGAGAAATGAGAGACTTGAGTCTTGAGCATCGGAATAAGAGTCGAGAATACAGTAAAGTCAGTAAGTCAGACATTAAAATAGTACATAATGGGAATGGGGTGACTTGAAGTTCAATGTTTGGGTGCTTTTATTCTTTTACT
Organism: Sminthurinus aureus; assembly: GCA_034698265.1. Taxonomy (NCBI): domain Eukaryota; kingdom Metazoa; phylum Arthropoda; class Collembola; order Symphypleona; family Katiannidae; genus Sminthurinus; species Sminthurinus aureus. The sequence goes on along the minus strand of JAQGBH010005779.1, from coordinate 11,158 downwards.
CTTTTTCTCTCTTTTCTATATTTCTGCCGCGATGTCTGTTCTCTATTGCAATGAGTCCGGCTGGATTTGGAATGTGGACGGATGTAATTTATTATCGGAGAAACAGAGGAAAGAAATAGAAATTATACCAGTTACTTAGCCAGTTTTTCAAACGACTCCTGCTTGGTCCTCTGTACACTGTACACTGTATAATAGACGTTTCTTATCCCCTCTTTTTTACTCAGCACTTACAATTGACAATGCCAATGCCAATGTCAGCAATGCCTCAGCAATGTGCCATGTGCCATGTACGACGTACGATGTACGACGCACAAGAGAAATTATTCGGAATTTTTATTATTCCACCCAAGATTGCGTCTTTTGTAGTGATATAATGTGCATGTAGAATGTGGACTGTTCACTGTTCAGTGTAGAGTGTAGAGCATTGTCTTTCGTCTCTCGATTATTTAAGAACATTCTCGGAATAATATCCTTTGCAATCGGAATCCGGAAGAAAATTCAATACAGTGGCACTTGCCTGCTGTATATTGTCTATTTATTTCACTTTCCCCACTCTCGATTCTCCAGTTTCCAATTGTCGAAGGTGTAACTGTGCAGTTTGGTTCAAGGTCCACGTCTTCCATCCCTGTCGTTGAGAATCGAGAATTGAGAATTGAGAACCAAGGGGAATAAATGTCCAGAGTTGTAATTGTAAGTGTTTTATATGCTTGATTCTTGTCTTCTCGTACGCATATTGCAAAATAGATCGGCGATAGGCGAACAACAAGAAACCAAAGAGCCACGTACACAAAATACCAACTATCAACTGAGAAAATGTGTGTAAGCTGTAAGGTGCAATTGTCAATGGTGTCTGGACCAATTTGTCTTCGTTATCCGTTCCGTCCCTGTTTTATATTTATTTTGCTCTAGTAGAAACATATCCGTTAATAAATTATCTAGCTGACGAGCAAGTTCTATATCTAATTTTAGACTAGAACCTAGAATCTAGATCTTTCGGTACAAAATACTAAAACAATGCACTGTACTCCTGACCAAAACGTAAAAGTGGGCAGGAAAAAACAACCAAAACAATAATAATGATTATTTTAATTATTTTTTAATTTGATCAGATTCTGTATTAAGTGTGCGATATTCTGTACAATGTACATACAATCACAGGGAAACGGAAGAGATACTTGGACTCACAAGGAGCGCATTGTTGTGTGTGTTGTGCATGCTCATAATCTTGATCTTGAACTTGAACTTGCAGAGAAAAAATAGTAAAATATAATAGATAATGCCTAGGCTAATCTAGAATCAAGAATAAATAATATAGATTTTTGTACGGCACTTTGTTATTAAAGGGGGCGGACAAATATTAATTTCTCAAATGAATAGATCGCCAATCCAATCGTGAGCGGGTGCATTTTTACTTTCCATTTCCAGTTCCATTTCCACAGCATTTCATGGTTCATTGTTTTGTAAATTTTATTGAATTTTACCAGTAGCATAGACCAAAATCCAAAATGCAGTAGATATTCATTTGAGTGTTGTATTTCTGGTGGATTTTTATTTGAAATAAGAACAAGAAAGGAGTCAGTGTGGTGCTGTTTTGTGTGGTTTACTGGATACTGTATGTGGCTTTGTTTAATATATATTGGAGGTTGGAGCTCATGTTCCTGGACGGATAAAGCAATGTTTCTTCATTAGTGTGAGTTTGTACGATATTTTCTGCGTTTGTGTATAGTGTGTAGTGTGTAGTGTGTATGTGAAATGTGAATTTATGTAGAATGTAGAGCAGAACAGAACCGGGCCGGAACTCGGAGAATCCGTGTTTCCTTGTTCGTTGTTCGTTATTGTTCACCTTTCACTACAGTTGAATTGCACCTGTCACTTCCGAATTCGAATTCGAACTCAAATACGATTCGGAATCCAAATTTGTTTCCTTAACATGACTTGACTTGACTTGACTCACAATTTATGTACTTATATACAATTTATGGGATTGTGTAGTTGAATCTCCACATTTCAACTTTCTCCCTCTGTTTTCCCCTTTTCCCCTTTCTCTTTTTACTATGTTTCTCCTTTCTCCCTTTTAGCAATCTGTATGCCAAAAACAGGAGTATATAATTTTAAACATCTGTAAATATCTACCACACAAAATTGTAACTAACTGAAGTAAAGTAAAGGTGAATGGTGAATGGGTCGTGTTTTTCACTTGATTAATTTTATATTTTATATTTTACTCAATTCTCAATGCTCAGTGCTCAATGCTCAATACTCATTGTAATTTTTTCAAAAGAGTTTCAATACCTTTTGTTTTTTTGAAGCTTAAAAAGCATACGGTAAACATTATACATTATAGAATAATTCAACTAAAAACAAAAGTTGCAAATCAAAATTATTACAAATGGAAAACCAAACCAAGCCAAGAGTAGAAATTCTGACAGAGGAAACAGAATTTGGAGGAGAAAGCTATTGAATTAATTTCAGGTTACAATTCCGAACTCAAATCTCAAAACAATATCAAAAATGGAAAATGTCTCAAAACTCAAAGCTCAAAACAATGTGTCTAAAATGCTGCTGGCTATGGATTCCAACTTTTATTAACCTCATCGGCTCTATGGACGTGTTTTTACGTCTTAGCACGTAAAACGTATCGTTTACATGTTAAATGCTCTCATAGCAACCGCCCCGGATTTACACTCCTTGGGGTCGGTTTAGATATAAGAATTTCATTTTCAGAGCTGTATACACGCTCCTTTAATTCAGAGCCGATGAGGTTAAAGTCAACTTGATACTTTATACAGACTTTTAAGTTTTTCTGTAAGAGAATAGAACATGAATAAATAACGCAATGAAACAATATTAAAATGGCTCAGTTGAATTTTTTGATTGACATTTAAAAAGTTTCTACTCCACACTCCATCTACAACACATATTATATATTGTATTATGTAGTATTAACTTTTCTGACTTTGAGTTTGATTCTAATACTGGATCTGAAACTGATATAATTGATTTTATAAACCAAAGTTTACTATTCAAAATTCAAAATTCGGAGAGGGAAAAAGATGAGGAAATGGGAAGCACATGAGATGTTTTCATAAAAAGTTTTGATACAAATAACGCTCGCTTCAAATTCAATACTCCAACAACCAGCAAAAAGTCAATATGAGTTGCTCAATAAACTTGTACGCTTCGAAATAAAATTTGGAGAGCTATGAGCTTCGCTATACATTTTTTCATTTCAATTCCGAGTTTTGAGTTTTATATAATGTTTAATGTGTAATGCAATAATAAGTTTGTTGAACAACTTTGTACAGCCAAGCCAAACCGGATCGAATCAACTTATTGATCTCTGCAGTTGACGTCTCTTGTTCACAGATGTTGAACGAGCAAAGTTGAAAGCAACGAAAGCAACAGCTCAGAGCTCCAAGCTCCGAGTAAGATGAAATATCAAGTGAAGGAACAAAAATCCACAGCATGATTAATAAATACTACAGAATTAAAATCCTTAAGCAGAACATTAAGCATGGAAAAAAATATTTAGTACAAGTAGAAAATAACATTCGAATTTCGAATCTTGAATCTCGAATCTCATTAAAAACTTTTCCCCAGAATTCCATAAATACATTTTTTGTACAATTTACTTCCAATTTCAGTTGATTTCCATTGTTTAAATTACGTAATAGCCAAATCTGAATATCATTTTCGATGGGAAAATCGGAATCGGAAGCGAAATTTTTCATTGCAATTGGTTACTCACTACTCACTACATACTAGATACTAGATACGCACAGAAACACAGATACCTGGAAAAATTAGCACAGTTTCATGTTTTTTCGAGTGAAATTATTACATACAAAATTTTAAATCCTTTCATTAACTAAACTCGGTAAGTTTTCAAAGTCACAACATTTTCTCCGAGTGTTCGAGTTCTGAGTTTTGAGTGTTGCATGTTTAATGTTCAGTGTTTGGTGTGCAGAGAATCTAAATTCTAAATGTGAATTTCCTCTTTCGTTTCCGTTTCTTGTTTCCTCTTTCCTTCGGGGAGTACTTTGAGTTTGGGCTTGACGTAAATAGGACAAGATGTGAGAAAATGGCTAGGGTGGTCTCGAGCTGACATATGACACGAACCAGGACCAAAACACAGTTACACTTAACAGCAGAAGCAAAACTTTCAAGATTCTAGATTCTACTGACACAAATAATATTTACCGCGTATTCTAGATTCTAGATTCTGGATTCTTGATTCTAGATTCTAGATTCTGGTGTACAGTTTTATTTCTCTACAGCTCAAGTAGCTTTTTACTTTCCAGCTACTTGAAATTCTTTTCTGTTTCATATCTTTTTAATAAAATTAGTCTACTTTTCATGTAGCCGTAGACTAGTTTTAGAAACTAGTTTTTGTTAACATGTCCTCGTGCTTAAACACTTGATAGAAATCTAGTAAGAATGTTCAAAACTAGGACTAAGAAAAAGCAGTCGACAGTCGGCAGTCGGGAAACTTAGGTGACAAGTCTCACACATATTTACAATTTGCACACGCACACCCAACACATGCGACATGAGACATGAGTCATATTAAAACGGGAGTGGAAATGTAGCAAATATAATGAAACAGATATTTTATATTTTATATTGTATCAACACCGCGCCCGAAAAGGAAAGCAAAAGAGAAGAAAGTGAGAAAAGTAACTTTTGAGCTAAAACGGAATGCTTGACGCTTGACATATCTCGTGGAATTTACCACTGGCAATTTACAACTTCCAACCAGCTAAACCTGATTATGCCGTCACTATTCCCAATTCAACATTTACCAAGTTTTTTGTTTCCACTCTGTCTCAAATCTCAACTGTTAACTGTGCACCAAAATCCAAAATCATCATGTGCAGTGAGCAGATATTAGATATTAGTAAAATAAAAATCCCGACAAGTTGAGTGTCGAGTATCGAGTCAAGTCAAGTGAGCGTGAGCGTGAGCGTGAGCAGGTGAAGGCGAGCATGTTGTTAATTTGTTCAAAATTCAAGCATGTATTACAGATTAGATATTAGCTACAGCTCCTGCCAAAATTGTTTAAAAGAGACAGATTTCATTTGTTGACTTGAACGAATTTTCCAAATTTAACTACAAGTTTAGTTAGTACCGTCCGTAGCATCCCTTTTTAAACAAAATTTTATGCAGTATTTACTACTATTTAGTATTTGAATTGATGATCGTCGGATAATTTTAGAAACGAGAAACGAATGAAATGACGGTTGATTCATCATTCATCTGATTCAATGAAACTTCTTCAGATATTCAGTTTTTCACCAAAACTAGATACAGCGCCTTAAAGTCAGATACATCAAAAATACTTCAAATTACTCTTTCATGAAATTCATAAAAGTTAAAGCACAAAGTCCTTTGAATTTTGAACGAAGAAAAAGTTGACTTTCATCATTCATTCATGAAAACTATTAAAAATACATACAGTATTGGGTCAGTATGTTATTACTTTTCAAATAAATTCCAATTTTTGGAGAAAAAAACCAGAGAAGATGTCCAATGTCCGGTGTCCAGTGAATCCAGTTCAGTCCAGTCCAGTCAAGTCTCAAGTCAACGATGCCGATGGTACTTCAAGTAACGTCAAACGTCAAATGTCAAAATTTTCAGATCCCTTTTCAATTTAAATTGAGGATTGAGAGTGGAGAGTAGAAAGTAGAGAGTAGAGATTGCTCACTTGAACCTGCTTGTAGATTCTCTCTTTTTTATTTACTGAGTCATGTACAATGCACAGTGTACACGAAACAAATATAAGTAGTTCCTCCTCTATGCAAAAGGGAAAAGGGCCGATATAAGTCATTGGAATAAAACAAAAAATACGTTTATTTAAATAGATTCTTATTTCACAAATACATATTTGACATATGTATTAGACGTGATCTCCAAGATCCAAAATACAAGATACGCACTAAATATCTGTATTGAATACATTTGAGCCAAAGACTGGGAAGAGTTTGTTGGGTTGAGTGAATTTTGAATTGACATACATAATTTTGTATTTATATTACACATGCTACGAGAGCTCATAGGAGGAGAAGGAGAGAGGAAGATAGCCTGTGTAAAATATAAAACACAACATACAAAACACAAAACACACATGGTTTCCACAGCTAGTTGTGAGTTGTATATGTGATATGGACGAGCGTTTCAAGATGTGACTGACTGTAATGAATGTGGTTATGGACGGTTCATTGAAGAAAATTCAAAACGAGACGAATCCATTTGGACCGCATTATACAGACTACAGACTCTGTTCATAGTTCATAGTTCATAGCCGTTGCTCACACAAGTACGTACTTAACAGAATGGAATCACAATCACATCACAAACTACACACTACAGCATCTCTTCTACAAACTACAACTACAATCGAGAAGGGAACGAACCGAACAAGGGAGAAAAAGCAACCAAGTTGACTATTGGGTACTGACTACTGACGAGAGCGAGTAAGGAATAAGTAAAATGTAAATTCTATGTAAAAATATAACGTTATATTTTTAAGCTATAGCTTATGTTTTATCTTATGATTTATGATGTTATTTTATCAGTTTTTTTAACATTTTCACCCCTTTAAGTCAACTTTGCAAAAATAAATAATAAGCTGTTATTCTTGCTCATGCTTTACATGAATTTTGCTCAAATTTTCTTTGGAATAAAAACGGGCGGTTACAACTCAAGAGATAATACTAAGAATACATACAAAGAGCCTTTTGCTCTTTGATCGTCTCTGTATATCCCGAATGCTGCTTTTCATCCGTACTTTTTGGGATCGTTTATTTATGGGAATTAGAGTAGAAAGAACTTTCTTTTTCCGAGTAGAAAAATGTGTAGAAACCAGAAACTCAAGTTTAGGTGAATATCGAGTATAGAGTAGGACATACTCTCAAATCTTAAAGATCAAATTCAAAATTCAAATAACTCATCATCTAAAATTCGTTCTCCTTGTTTGTTCTTTGTTCATTGACTTGAGACTCGAGACTCAAGACTCGAGAGTCAAGAGTTGAAACCTGACTCATGAATCTTTTTGCTCCAACATCCGTTGTGATAATCTTTAAATCTTCATCTGGTACTACATATATACTAAATATCATGGTAAAATTATCATTTTCATGCACATGTCATCTGCATTTTGCATCATGCATTACGCATATCGTATGAATGCTAAATGTGCTAATTATATACATAACTCGTAGTCCGGGATTTTCTGCTACTTTTTTGTCTCTTCCTGTGACTAAAATCTGACATTTTTCATTTGGCAAGGATTTGCAACATGACACACGAGAAACCAAACTAAAAAGAAAGAAATAAACCGCATGCATGTACGTTTCTCGTTTCTCGTAATATTATGAGCTAACCGACAACCGACATTTCTATCTTTCGGCACATCTGGTTCAGAATTGAGAATTACATGACAAAGATTTGAATGAGTCAAGATGAATCATTTGTGGATTTGTACTTACGTGTTTTTGTCATTAGATCAGGATCACTCTACTACGTACTTTATGCTGCTGATGAGTTTTATTATTTGTGAATAAAGAGACGCTTGTATTTTGTATTATATCAACGTTTTGCTTCCACCTGGCTGTTAAATGTTCTCCATTCATTAACACAAATAGCAGTACGAATCTAGAAACTAGAATCTAGAATCTAGAATCTAACTAATTTACTTTATGTTGTACTCTGAGAAGAATAAAACCTGTCACTGGAGTAATAAAATGAGGCGCATACGAGACTCGAGAATCATGTACACTCGGCGTAAAGAGAAAGAGATTGACAAAATGATTAAGAATTTCCATCCGGTGAGTGAGAATTAATTAATTGCTGTGAGTTTGGAGAATCGCCCTTGTCAATGAAAAGAAATAGATCGATTTCATTCTAGGTTCTAGATTCTAGATAAATTGTACATTCGATGAGCCATGGCTTGCAGTTTACGATTTACGGGTAATGGATAATCGCTTGCTCATTGCTCATATTCCGGAAGTTCCTACCCATCAAATTCTGGTGGTAAAGTATTAAAAGTGATTCAGTTTAGTTTCAACAGCACAGAGTTAATACTAAAACGTAAGAAATAATCTTTCTTTGCTTGAAACATGTCAGATTAGAACGACGAATTAAATTTTTGGCACATCAACTCCAGAACTACAGATATAGTTAAACACGACGTCAAATGTATGTACATATTACTTGTTACACGTAAGTGTGATAAGTGTGCAGACGGAATTGTCAGTACTCGTAAAGTCTTCATGGTAAAGCATTACAAAAGTTTTCAATTAGATGGATCAGTGCTCACATAAAATGTAAAATTTTTACATTCTTGTTCATATTCAGGTAATGGACAGGTGGAACAATAAAATAAATACTGAAGACTTGTAAAAGTAATAAAAAAATGTGTAAACGTAAAAACATGAATGTATTTTTTATTTTTCATCAAAGGTAGCTCTTAAATATCGATATCGATATCGATATTGATAGCACAGACGAAAAATTTGAAATATCAATGAATAGAAGAAGAAGCGCTGCAAAGTTTATAGTTTCTGAGTTTGGAACATTGAATAACTAAGTCTAAGGTTTTTTCAATTCCAATTCACAACGTGTTTGTTTTCTTTTGGAGCTTTTGTAAATTCCAAAGAGGAGAACAAGAAAGAAGAGGACGGGGAATTGAGAAACAAAAATCGAGACTCAAAGTGTCAAATTACACGTTTCATATTTGTATAGGGATTTCACTGTTGAGTGGTCAGATTTGTGCTCTGAAAAAGCTGTTGGGTTTTTTTCTCCCTCTCCGCTTCTGCATCCATTTGTTTTGTTTGCATTTACCATCTACTATACCACTACCAGCATATGTATAACATTCAGTGACCATTCAAAAGCCACAAAGAAAACACAAAGGAACACAAACAATGGTTGACAAAATTCAATGGTACTATAATCCATAATGAATAGAAACATCCCCAAAAACTTTGCCGCCCACACGGATTTCGAGATTTTGAGCACTTGAAAAGACTTGAATGAACATTGAACATGAATGGAGAAAGAAGAAGGATTGTATGTCTGCTATTATTATTACTATTACTATTATTATGATAAATAAATAAAGACATTATTCGATGAATAGGTGAAAAATGTTTGAGTGTACTTTGCACTTTAGACTTTACATTATCCCTTGAGAGCTTGTACAACTAAACATGGAATATTCAAACTTCAAAAAGGTCCACAATGGATCAGGAGTCGGAGATTGAGTCCTTTGTGTTCATTACTTAATACTGGCCTCCACTATAAACATATTACATATCGCCCGTTTTTAATTATGCCCTGAACGTTGAACTTGAAGAGGGCGACAAAAGGAGAAAAAGTGCTAATAACTGAGCTGAAATGAGAAGATATTAAATATTAACCGACTCACAAGTATCTACGCCTTTTATGTCGTAACTGTGAACTGACCGTCACAAACCATAAAATATCCAAATATCAAAATGTCCAATGCACATGCCCTCACACAAGCTTAATGTGATTATTAACAGGTTTTTTCTTTCCTTTTCTCCTGGCCTGCGTAGCTTGTGTGATGTGTATTGTGCACACATGGATTTGAACTTGTTGACTTGATGTTTCCATTTGGGGTGATGAGTTTTAGGTTGCATCTGTTTATGTTTATTTATTTATTTGGGTATTACTTTTGGCTGTTGACTGTTGACTGCTGAGTGTCTTGTGGTTTATTATTGTTTCGAGGAATCCATAAAAGCGGATATTAAATATATTTTGAGGAAGGTAGAAATTCTACCGAAGGCTTGAATAAAGTTTGTTGAATTCTGTTGTCTTTAAAACTGCTTTGCTATTAAAATACAATGACAAACACTTGATTTGAACTTCATGCAATTTTCTTGTTTTGTCGCTATTGCTTGTGCATTTCACTAGCTTTTCTATTATTAGAACAAGTTGCGCGCGGCGGCTGACTTACAGCCGGAGATTCACCGTTCGAAAAAGCACATCACAAACTACAACTTTCTTAATTTCGGAATTTTCGAGAATTTTATAATCCAGCTGTAAATCAGTATCTCTTTTGAACTTAAAAAAATGTGGAAACGTTCAGCGCGCTTCGTGCGCTGAACGTCAAAGTGTTGCTCGCATCACTACGCAGATTTTTCAAATCGCCCACTGTGACCGTTCTGAACGACTATAACGTGTGCGTACAATCCTCCAGTATCTACCGCGCATGCGTACAATGCTCTACTATCTATTGCGCATGTGTAGAAGGCTCCAGTATCTACTGCGCATGCGTCATAGCCTCTAGTACCTGCTGCGCATGTGTAGAAGGCTCTACTATCTACTGCGCATGTGTACTAGTGTCTAGTATCTACTGCGCGTGTGCAATAGCCTCTAGTACCTGCTGCGCACGTGTTATAGGCACTCAAACATGCTTAAAAAATTACAGGCCCCATAACACCTGGAGGGCAAAATAGAGCAACAACAGAAGGGAGATCCACGATCCTTTGCTCTGGGCAACGGCACCTTCAGCCGGCAGTCGCCTTCTCTCAGTTTTTAATAACTATGCTAATTTTTGTAATGGATATTTTCTAAACCTTTATCTTAAGACATGTACAATGTTCTTGGTTTGACAGAATCTTGAATTTAGTCTCAAAAAACATGGTTAGCACGCTTCGCGTGCTAACCATGCTTTTTAAAATACACCATGCATTCGCCATTCGATTTTCGACATTCGATTTTCGACATTCGATTTTCGACATTCGTTTTTCGACATTCGTTTTTCGACATTCAATTTTCGACATCGTAGGATGCACCAGTATCTACTGCGCATGCGTACAAGGCTCCAGTATCTACTGCGCATGCGTAGGATGCTCCAGTATCTACTGCGCATGCGTACAAGGTTCCAGTATCTACTGCGCATGCGCGGGATGCTCTAGTAGCTACTGCGCATGTGCACTAGACTGAAACATACATTTCAGCTTAGTTTGGATAAAACTTTGTATGACTTCGACGCCGTTTGAAAAAAAAATTTTTTTTGCTCCGGGGTTTTTGGTGCCCTGAGACGCGGAATCACTGGATCCGTTGACCAATTTGCATTTTTTCGACTAAGTTTGATGTGCTCTTTCGAATGGTGTAGGTTTCATCAAGATCG
>JAQGBH010005778.1:0-13659 GCA_034698265.1 Sminthurinus aureus | reverse complement strand
AAAATTACTGGTGCGTTGTTTATTTTAAAAGTTAGTCGATTTAGTAATTTCGCATGAGCAGTTTCAAGAGGCATGCATATTATTGTGTTGTACAAAGAAATACTATTTTTGATGTTTTACCGATTTTATGTATGTACACATACCTTAATATTGTATTGTGTTTTCTTTAGTAATGGAAGAACGCTCCATACTCGAATTGAATACAGAAACGGAGAATTTAGGTTTTCAGAAGCAGATAGTTTTCCAACAGTAGCAGAGTTAATCGGTAAGAAATGTTTGAAGACAAAATAACAAGGGAAACCAAAAAATATATAAAATACATTATTTATGTGTAAAGTATACATCATTAATTAATATTGTACTCGTGTGTACAAGGTATGTGAATGTTTCCACGTACCTTTACGTTGATTTACATCATTTTTTGCTTTTAATTATTGTTCTACAGGACTCTTGTAATTTATAGCGACGTTTTATTAGTCTTGATGACATAATATGTAATCTACCTTAACAAAAGTTTAAATTTTAATGAAAGTTTTTATTTTGGATACAGAGCATTGCATAGCAAATTCTGAAGATGGAATTTTTTGCTACTCTAAAGCACGACGATCCGATCATCCTTCCTATCCTGTCCGTCTTACAACACCCATATCACGGTTTTCTCAGGTTAATTGAATTTTAAATTTTACAAAATTTTGTGAAAAAAAAGATTTCACTCCTTGATTTCTGTTTGGAAACACTAAATCTATGATTGTATTCTAACATTATTTATTATGTCTTACGCGTTTTCAGGTTAAAAGTTTACTATACTACAGTCGTGTTGTTATACGAAAACATTGTAGATTTGATTTAATACCTCTTCTACCATTGCCTCCCTCGCTAGTAGAATATATTGGAGAACGTACGTATTTATGCTAACATTTGAAATCCGGTTTCATGAAAATTATTAATTTCAAAGCTTCAAAAATTGTCGTTGTGTAATTATTATTATTTGTTTTCAAAAAAAAAAAAAAAAAACCTCCGGTGATATTTTGTTTTAGTAACTATAATAAAAATTAAGAATAATCATTATGTAGGTTATTAATATCATCACGGGTCTAGAATCCGTAATGTACAAAATTAAATGCAAAATTAAAACATTCGTTTCAGTAGTTTAACAAATTTACTAAGCAACTAAAAATAAAATTCACTTGCATACAATTGTATCAATGTTTTAGTGCTATGCAAAATGTGAGGAACGGTATAGCATCGTTTTGTAAAGAAACGAGAAACTACATTCATAATTGCTTGGGAAAAAAAACTACTGAAATGAATGTTTTAGTTTTGCATTGTCGCACATTTGCACATTACATATTCTAGACCCGTGAATATCGTAATATTAAATGTTATAAATTATAATAATATTATGTTGTCCAAAAAAAGTTCAATGTTGGTTATTATTTTTCAAGGTTTTAAAAAATAATATTTAAAAAAAATAAGTTTTCAAGACAAAACTTGTAATCGCAAAATAACAAGTCACTACAAAAACTATGAGTTTGAATTATTATTAGGTACAAAAAAAGACCTGAAGTGAGTCAAAATTTCTTGGCGAGATCTTTTATGTACATATATGATATGGTTTTGGAAATTTATATTTTATCGGCAATTCATATATTATATATATATATATATGGGAATTGTTTTCCCATAATGTTATTACTGTTCTAGTTCGTTTTGTTAATAACCATCCAGTTTTTGTACATGGTAGCAGCGTAGCACTTCGAAGAAATGCACCCGCTGCAGTGTATTATGGTGGTTTTTCCTAAAAGACCTTAGGTAAACTAAATATAGCAGCAATAATAGTTAAAATTACGTTTTCAATTTAGACTTTGCAAACCTAAATAAAGTAGACGCGCATAACAAGTTTACGTTTTTATTTACTGATATGTTACGTATAAAGGTGTATTATGTTGTAATCCTATGCTATTTAGATATCAGGTCTGCCAAAAATGACTTTGTGTACAAGCTATATATATATATACATCAACATAAACTGAAAATTTCTATCTCAATTGTTTGCAAGACAATAGCCTTATATCTTATATATTTTCTTGCAAAACCCTTGTATACTTTGTCCTCCTCCAAATATAAATTCGTAATCTTTCATAAAAGATTGTACATTTTCTCAACTTTTTTTATCCCCAAATATGAATTTTCCGTTATTCGCCAGTTTACTGCTTATTATAACAACAGAGAAAAGGGTATGAAACATTTTAGTTAATTATACTGCAGTTTTAGAATGAACTGAAGAATAAAAATACATGTATAATATTATGTATATAATTAATCAAACTTTTTGTAAAGAGACATATTCTAGGGAAATTTGAAAATGATGAAATAATTGTACAAAAACTAAATACTATGAAAGTATTTTTTGCAATATGTGTAAAACATAATTTACTATAATTTACTAAATATGTACATTTGTCATTTGATCTTTTTAAGATCCCTCCACAAAATCAAAAATGTGACAAGCATTAAGTAATTTTTTCTAATGTATATATATTTACATAAATATTATAAATTATAGTACATTTTCAAGTATTGAAATGAGCGTTTTAGCTTTATTTATGCTGTACACGATAACAAGCGGAATAAATAATATATTATATATACCTCATATGAAAACGAGTGAAAAATATTATACCCACAAACTTTTAATTTGTAGGTGTATTTAGTATTTAGTAATATCTACCCTGTTATAGATTTCGGGCAACCTAAAATTCAAAATTCAATTTGACTTGTATGCAATAGAACAAGTTGAATTTCAACGATTGTCATAAAATACTGTGTAGCATGTAATATTATTATAATATGCTGTCTATTTATTTTCTATACTTACTTACATCTTCTTATGCATAAGAGTAATAGAAGTATGCTTGATTTATTATGTGTAGAATTTAAGACAAACGTGTGTATATGTAGGTATATATACATATGTAAGGTTTAATGATACATAAATTTTTTTAATGATATTCTTTCCATTGATGAGAACCAACCTTGATTAATCATATATGTAAGTACAGAATAAAATTAGTTTTATAGGATTTCAAGGAGTAGGTATGTATATATATGAACACTACCTTTCTGAACTAGAATACCGAAGTGAAACGTTTTTTATACTTTAAAAATAGTTTCTATTTTCAGTCATTGATTAATATATTATATATTTGATAAAACTACATAAGTATATTATGTCTTATTAATTTTAGGCAATATTGAATTATTGTCATTTTGATTAGATTTTGGTATAAAATATAAATTGAGCTGTAGCAAAATAGGATATGTAGTTAATGTATATGGTGTAGTGTACATTATAGGGTGCATAAAAAGCATACCAAAGTTATGCAGGCAAGTAAACGAAAGCCGTTTTCCTTTTTTTTACGGACATATTTAAATAGTCAAAACCTAACTAACTAATTTCAGTTCATACTATTCGTACAATATAAAGAACGAAGAACAAGAGAATTTTAGGTAATTCCGTATTAAAAGACGAAAAAAAAGTTGTAAAGTCGAGAGAATATGAGTCGTCATCTCATTTGTCAGGTCAAGGAAACTTTGCATGTCATGTAGATATATACTATATACTGTAGAAAATCGGAAAAATTTCAACAATTATTATTGCATTGTTTATTAGTTTGCAGTGGTATTTTCATTTTATTAGTATTAAAATATCCAGCAGATCAAAGTTCGCAGTGGTTCATTTTTTTGGGTGGATTTAGGACAGGAGGCACAGTCCAGGAGTTCAAAAGGCCTTTGTTCATTTTGTCAATCGTTTTGTTTAAAATTTTAAATATCTCTATTATAATATATTATATTTCTTTGCATTTAGTTATTTAGCGAGATATTTTAAATAATGTGAATGAGCACGGAGAATTTATTATGCATTATATCTCCGATCTCAGCATAAAAAATGAAACATAAGACAGCTATTGTACAACAAGATGATGTTTAAAAAAGTATTGGGCCCAAGAGCCTTCTCTCTACACATGTCTAAAATAAGCAAGTACTTGCTTTAGTCCTTTTCAGACCAGTACACAGAGTATATACACACTGTACACATAATATGTTGAAGCCTAAAAACTTGGAAACAAGAACCCCCAATTCCACAGCTGATGTATAAAATGTTATAGGGAAAATGAACAAGCCGTTGTTATGAAGCATCGGCCTAGTGAAGACACGATTTTTCAGATTCATGATTTTTTATTTTATATTCTACAAGTGTTAATTATAACATATAAGTATTCTATCCCACATTGGGAAATCAGAGAAATTTTATGAGTTTCAATGCCTCGATAAAGCCTAGAAAATTCTTATTTTCTTATTGATTTTGTCATTATTTGTGAATTTGGTTCGTTTTCTTAAGTAAAGGTGTGCGTATGAGCAGACTGGAAATTTTTGAAAGAAAAAATCGCCACGGCCGTTTTTTGGGCAACGGGAAAATGTTAAAAAATTTACACGAGTCAAGCTCTTGAAGTCTGTGCAGAAATCCAGACAAAATTGGGAGGATCCGGCTACTTCCTCAAATGACTATTTCAGAACATTTTAGAATTTCACTAGGTATATATATTTTTCTAAAATTTTATCATTTTTGCATTGCCCAAAAAACAAAAAACGGCCGTGGCGATTTTTGCTTTCAATTTTATAATTTCAATCGGCTTACATATTAAAACTCAAATTTCCAAAAATGTACATCCTCTTAAAAAGGGTTTTTACAATAGTATTGTTTAAAAAAAGAATTTTTCTTACTAGAAATTTTTTGTAGCACTATAGAGTTTTACGTACAAAAAAGAAAGAACGATATTTTATAATGACGATTTATACATATTCTGAGTAACATATTATTAGACATATGCACACAGCTCCTAAAAACTGAATAAGGGGAAAATACATTCTGTACAAGTTGACTCAGGGCACAAATACTAGTAGTATAAGTAATGTGATTCTCTCGTCAAAATTTGACGAAATTTTACTCTCCGAGAAATCGGATTACAAAGACATTTTTCCTAGTTTTTTTTCTCTCCCACCAATTTATACATTCTCAAGTATAATTAAGAATATTTATTAAGAATTTTTAGACATAAAACTCGACACTCGACAGAAAACTAGCTTGAAAATTCCATTTTTATACAAAGGCTACCAATTCTGAAGGTATACATATGTACATATTATCGATCTTCTATAGTATTATAAAAGCATGTACGTACTTATATGTGTGTGTGTAGTTTGTGAATTTTGAATATACGTAAAAATCGTTTTTGTATAAATAGAAATAAAAAATAATCGAATTTGTGCTATCAAATTACTATTAGTAACATTATTAATTCATGTTTAAACAAGTTTATTTAAAATATTAAGAGTGCATGTGTAAAATATTTTATAATATTTCAGTCTTTGAAGATATTTTTTCTCCATTTTTTTAAACTACGTTTAGTTTTGAAATTGAAATTGCACAGGATCTGGTTGAGTTTACACACTTTTCGAGTAAGTTTTGTTTTATTTATGGTTTATATTATATAATATCATCATCTTTAAACTATAATATTCTTTAAGATTAAACATTTATTAGTTTTATCCATGGCAACTAAACTTTTATCCCATACAAGGTGGGCCAGTCTGAATTTTTTCTATTGTAATTTTTGTGACTGATTGTGGGGGACGTGTGTATATAGTGCACTTAGTTTACATGGCATCCAAAAAAAATAAAATTATTACTATACTTATTACTATGCAAACTTGTCCCCCAGAGTCAGTCACAAAGAAAAATTCAGACTGACCCACCTTGTATGCGATAAAAGTTTAGTTGCCATGGTTTTATCTGTAGATTCAATTGATTCAAAGTCATGCACTGCATATAAAATGATAAAATGTATCATAATTTGAGCAAAAAATTTATTGCATGTTTTTTTTGTTGTTGTTGCTAGGTATTGTACCTTGTACATATTATAACATGTTGGTGTATTTTATATATTTTATCTTTTTCTACATATTTTCTCTATATTTTTGAAATATTTATCATAGTTACAGGAACATCTGTAATACATGGTGCATAATTTTTTATTAACTTTAGATAGTTTAGATACCATAAAATAATAATAATAATAGTTAATAATTACTTAAAAGTTTTAAGTTAAAACTATAATGCAAAATATTTGGTTTGTTAAGAAAATTTAGACAATGAGACTTTTGTAGGATATTTATTGTGGAATAAACAGAAATACCATGAAAGTGACAGTTTATACAGACTTTAACACACAACATACAGTACGTGTCAAATACTAAATTATACATTATACATGTATTTTGATATTCTGGTAGTATTTTTTTTATCAAAGTTAAAATGGAATCATCACTTTGATGACGATGGAACTTACATTACAGTAGGTTTAGGTTTTATTTTATTTTGAAAATGTAAAATATTGAACGAAAAAATATTACGGGTTGTATGTATTAAATGCCAATATTTAGCTTATTCAAATACTATAAAAATCATATAATAATAATATCAAAAAGTGTCGTGGAACTTGTTACAGAGATTGTAGATATAGGTTAATGCTGGCTCATCAATATATTAAGGATGTATATTTATCTATACTTGCATTTTATCATTTGAAGCATTTAAATAATAGTATATTATAGCTTTTAGTATAAAATAAACTAGACATTTATAATGTATTATACAAGTATAACATGATGATGATAGCAGTCCTTCTAGTTCTTTCAAAAAAGAGATAGATACGTGCATTTTATTTTAGTTTTTGAAAGTTTTATATAAAAAAAAAATATCCATGAATCGTATTCTATAATATGTAGTATGTATTAACACTCGGATCATAATAATATTATAGTAATCATAAGAATAACTATAATCATTATCATCATCAACATGGAAATACTTCATATAATAATAATATACTGTTATTTTGAATTCTGTAAATAATAATATTGTAGGTCGTTAAAGTTATTACTTTTAGTAAGTATACAACATCCATCCATTAAATGAACATAATATTATATTATGGATATTCACACAAGTTACTCGATATTTTTCATTTTTGTCATCTGTCCTATGTGTGTGCAGTGTGCACCCAAAACGTATAGACTCTAAAACTATAAGTCCATTATTATATATTATAATATTATTGACAAAGTGAGTATATGTACATACATATTATTTTATTATTGGTAGTACTTAAGTATGGAGTAATTAGATTTGTTTGTTTGTTCTGGTTCCAAGTTTTCCTGTGCTCAAAGCTATATATATTACAATGCAAACATACATATATCGTATGTATTATTAGTTAAAATATTCTACGAGAAATATTGTATAAATCATAGATATTTTATGCGTACTGTTACATACATCAGTTATTCAAAAAATTATTAAAGTGGGTATATTTTTTCTTTCTTTTTTTTAAAAAAACAAACAAACAAACTCGTTCTACATAATTGTATATTGTAAAAATAAAATTATAATTATAATAAGATGGTCCTCATAATATAATTTATAATTATTTAGAAACAAAAATAAATATATTATGCTCGTATACAGGAATCAGTAGTACTCATTTCTTTTTCGTCGTTTCTTCATACTCTTGATTTCCTGTGGATTTTCTTAGTTTCTTAATATTTCTAAACAAGCTAAACACAACATTTTACATTTCGTTACATAAAGTTGAATATATATGTATAATATACGTTCAGGATTTATTATCATACAGCTAAGGTGGATAAACTATTAGCAAATTATAAAGTAAAAGTAGGTTTAGGTCTATAATAGGTAACAGGTATTGATCGAACTGTATACTTTTGGATACTCTGTACGTATTGTCAAAATACAAGTATTTGAAAAAGCTATTTCATTATTATTGTAAATAGAAAAACTAGTGTACTGTTTCTAGGTAATAGCCTCTACCATTTAGGCGTTATTAGCATTACCAAAAGTTGTGTTGTATTTAATAATATATAAAATATAATAAATGAGAGCGAATTCAAAAATCATAAAAGAGTGACCGTGTTGAGTGAAATCCACTTGTGTATTATGAAAAAAAAAAACTTGTAGTTTATTTGAACTTTTTTGCTTTTTGTTCATTCAACATTCTATATTCTGTATATATACACATTTATAACCTCTAAACAAAATAGATTTGTACATGTACCTAATAATAACAATAATTTAATGATGCATAATAATATGTTTAGTCAAAATATTTTAGTACTGCATAGTATGTAGACGATACAGGTTACAGGTCGTTGTGTGTGCACTTTAGAAAAATGTTACTAGGCGTACATAAATACTTGTGTAATTTGGTGAATAATATATATATGTATATATATATGTAGATACAGATACGGTCTAAACTGTGTAGAACCGAGCTCATTTTCAGCTCGTCATTAATTTCCTTCTCCCTTTTCTCTTGTTTATTCCTTCTTAACCCCTATTAAGCTATTATTGATGGAACACATTGTCATCATAATATAAATAACGTATAGTGGTTCATGATGGATAATACTGGTATATATACATGTACTAATAATATTGGTGATTCAGTAAAAAATTTTTGATGTTCATTTTGAAATTTTACAACAAAATTGCTTTATACATATTGTAGGGAAATAGATAATTAATAATTAGTAACCCTATAAAACACCTATCTATAATAATGTGTTCTAAACTTTTATTTATTACACGAAATTACAATACACTATCAGTCAGTATATTTTTACATCTTTATAATATGTGTGTGTATATACGCATGTATGCATATATTATATGGAATTTTTAATTTGTAAATGAAAAATAATGATAACCACATACGCACATAAGCCCTTGGGGCAATGATTACTTTATAATTATATTATCAAATGGACTAAATCAAATGACTAATCAAATATTTATGAAATTGTTTTTCCCTAAAATATTGTAAATTTTTGTATTTTAATTTAAAGGGTGATTGTAGAAAAACATTGGATCTCTAATTTTGAACGTTGGCATGCTCTCTGCGGAGTCAAAGGTACCTAAATTTTTAATTTTTTTTATGATAATGACAACACAAAAGATTATTATTGTCTAGCGTATTTTGTACATGCTTCATGTTACATCAGTGCTACCTATAAAATTAGTCGATAAAAAAATTAAAACAAGGTTATAAAATGTTATATCATCTTTAGGAATATGATTCCTTTTTTATTTAATATTATTAGTCATATTTTGTACCTTATAATATTCCTTATTTACGTGTCTCACACTAACTTTAGGTCTATTCGTATAGCCAGAGTTGATTAATTAGTTAATTGTTATTAGATTAAATCAGTGCTGGGACTTTGGTTTGTCACTTAACACTACCGCTCCTACTATTTTAATCTATTTATTTTAGAACCTTTCCCCTCTATTTTGAAAAAAAAAAAAAACAGAGGCTCCACCACTAAAAAATAGATTGAAGATTTAGCACTTTTTGTGCAAAAAGTTTTGTTTTACATACTTAAAAAATTTATTCCAATAGTTTTAGTATTCTAATCATGGATTAATTTATTATAGCGATTTTATGGACCACGTTGAAGGCGCCCTATCCAAAGGTACTGGGAAACTACCCAGGGTCACCAGAAGGAGATCGCGATCAAGTTCAACATCAGTAGACAGATTATTATTGGAGAACGAAGCATCCAAAAGGTAAAATGATTAATTAAAAAAATAATGGTTATTAAAAGTAATTATTATTTTCTATTTCAAGTTATTAGTCATCTATTGCACATAACGGCTTGCGAGAAATTTATATACTAGGAAAGTAGATATTTTTGTACGTATGTATTAATTACATGTCAGTTGAATATTTTTGATCATTTCAATAATTTCGTTTTAAATTTTTATTTTTGATACAGAAATAAAGGGGAAGTGATTGAATCTAAGAAGCCAAAGTTATCCCGAAGAAGTGTAAACAAAAACCAAGGGGGGAGTAGGTCAAGTTCTTATACTGCTACTGCTACTACTAGTTCTTCTTCATATGAAAAAGTAGTTAAAACAAGAGAGAGTAGTAGCAGTGGTGGTGGTGGTGGTAGTAGTAGTGTTGTTGCTCGTAGTGAGGATATAACAACTGTACGTCAGTTGAGAAAAAGAAAGGTGGAGGCAATCGGAGTAGCAGGGTCAGACTCTGATAGTGTTGGTGAAGAAGGCACAACAACGACGGATCAAGAAGAAGAAATCCCTTCAGCAGCGGCTCTGCGGTCTAAAGGACCGTCTGCTAAAGGTGAAGACAATTTGAGAAATAAAAGAGGAAGTGTTTCATCTCATAATAATACTTCAACAAACAGTAATAGTAGAACAATAACTCATTCAAAACGGAGTAATAAAGGAAAGAATAAATCCGGAATCCAAACGAGTACTCCCATCTCTAATCCTTCAAGTCAAGACAAATCTAATAGTGCGAATTCTAAGTAAGTAAAATAAAATTTAATGTGAATAATACATTTTTATTTTAAACCTCTAAAGTTGAAAAATATAGAGTTTGTTTATGAGTGAGCTACAAGTAGAAGTTACAAGTATAGGAATATTAGTATAATAATAGTTGGACATTTATTTACTTGCATGAATGTATAATATACTTTTATGGAGTCATTCAGTTTAATTTGTTTGTTTTTATTTTCTTACTTTTAATCAATTCTAGTATTTCATCGCGGCTAAGATTAACTCCTAGTCGAGCTGCTGCGGCATCTCAGTAAGTATAAAAACAAACTATGTATAATATTTATATCTTTAAAGTGGTAAGTGGTAGTATGTTTTTTTTTTTTTAAAAAAAAAGAGAGTCATATGTATGAACGAGTGTATACTACATGAATAGTTGTATTGTATAGTGTATTGTCTACACTATAGAGTCCAAATCTGAAAATATCTATAATATTTACTATTTTGTGTCAATAGGAGAAGAGATCGAGAAGATCATCAACATCAACGTGGTCAAAAGGCAGGTTCAACCGCCAAAACAACTACTAGTTCTTTGCCAGAAACTATAGGTACAACGTCTTCTACATCCTCTAATCAATCTTCAAATTCTACTGCTGTCGTGAAATCAAAGTTCTCATCGTCTACGTCATCGACAACAACAACATCATCAGTATCCAAACAGTTTCGATTTAGTAGAAAGAAACAAGCAACTCATCAAAGTTCTGAAGTATCCACAACAGATAGTGAAGATTTAGAGCGTCATAATTTACCCGGCCCTTCAAGAAGTTTTAAAGATAGATTTCCGTACCAACTTCGTAGTCGTGTTTCAACAGGTCCGGAGTCCTCTGAGTCTTCTCAAAATTCAAAAGATAAAGACAAATCAAATAAAAAGACTTCTCCAGGCTTTATAAAATCCGGTATGTAAAATATGATATCAGTAATCAATATTGTATTACTAAAAAGAGAGTGAAGTTGTAACAAGCAGACATTGAAATGACTGTTGAATATTTATTACTACATAAAGAAAATACTGAAAAAGAATAGTAATTTTTATTAACTATGATTATTTTGTCATTCTTTATTCTTTTTTATAAATTCAGCAAACATTTTGAGTGAAAAGGAAAAACATTTAAGAAAAAACAGTACTTCTGTAAAAGGTGATAGTGGTAGTAGCAGTGGTTCGAGTAGACCTGGTGGACAAAACACAACGGGGTCTTGTGCTAGTAGCAGGTGAGTTCATTTCCTTACAGTTGTTAAACGTGTAAGTGTGTGTGTGTTGTTACCAAAAAGTTGTACAAAACTCTTTATCACAATCATGGGCTATAGAGTATATCGAGGGCTGCATAATAATTAATAATATATATAATATAAATATATCAATGCACACATGACGGCTTCGCTTTTAAAACGTCTCCTTCGATTCAGAATTAGATTTTTGAGAAAAATAAGATTTAAGATAAGAAGCTCATTCTGTAAAACGAACTGTAAAAAATTCTGTTTTTGGTCAGTGTACTAAAACCACCTGGAAATTCAACTTTGTTATTCATCGCAAGACAATGTGTGGGTTCATCTAAAAAATTTTCTTCACAATTGTTGTACTTGATCACAGGGGAAAATTTACCGTACATCATGACAAACTTTTGTACCACATAAATCCTAACTGTTACTTGAAATTTAGGCCATCCAAATCTTTTAGCCAGCAAAATATATAAAAACAAGTTTAAGCCCGCGGTGCCCTCCGGGCACAATCATTCTAATAGTTATGGACTTCGTTTCTCGTATGTAGTTTTTTTGTAATGCAAATGCTTTGCATAATTTACGGAATTTTTTAAATATCAACTGATTGACTTGAACATTTGGAACCCGTGAGTACTTTGAAAATTTAGCAGCCCCTCTCTTTTAGTGTATCGATGCAATACCACAATCTCAGTATCGTATAAAGATTTTGAGCTTGCCCATGCCCTTCCCCGTGCCCCTTTTTTCATAGGTGTATATCTAAAATATCTAAAATAGGTGTAGTAACCTCATTAGGGAAATATTTGACACTTGACTATACCCTCTAAAACCTACAATAAAAGCCAAGAAAGTATCAGAAGATCGTGTATCTATTTTAATATTTAAAAAACACTTTTATAGCTCCTGACTTTCGGTTTCCCTGTTATTTCGTCTTTTAGCCCGTGCTTTTTAAAAAGAATTGTTCGCAAAACAAATAAAATTCAGCAAACTACTTGATTATGCGTTCAATTTTTGACCCTGAAAGTTTGCATGTAAAAACTCGATATTTTGAATGCTAAACCTTTTCAACTTGGACGTACTCAAAATTCATAAAGGGAAACTCAACAATCCAATCGCTATATTTTTTCGTTCATGCTTCTGAATTCTTGTTCTATTCTCAAGAAGTCCGACGTGATTTTAAAATTTACAACAATGAATAAGTATGTATAATGTATACTATACTGTATACTATACATTGTATAGTGTACATTTTGTATGATATACAATATACAATGTACAATATACATAAAGTTCTGTTTCTATGGTTTTAATTTGTTAGCAAAATGTTATGATAATGCGTAAACTTTTTCGTCAAGCAAACAGTTTTTCATTGTTTACTTTAGTTGCGTAACTCATAGAAACCGAAATATACGAAAATAGAAATGTCATTTCCAAAGGCATAAAAGCTCCATTCCCCTGGGGGAACCCTTCAAGGGGTAAAAGTCTACTTTTTATAAATCGTGAACCTTACTTGACCCCCCAGGAGCTTATGTTTCAAATTTCAAGTCAATCCGTTAAGCCGTTCGGCCTCCAGATCAGTGTATATATAGAAACAGAAAGCCACAACTATTAGATTAGACAAGAGTAAACCCGTGTGGCCGCAGGCCACATAAAAATTGGGTTGGGGTTCAGTTATGACTAAAACCCCTGTTTTTCGTGTAGTCAAATATTTTTCAAAGTTCAACGGATTGACTTGCCAATTTTGAGCCCTTGCCTACAATTCGCACATTTTCTTTACTGAAATGATTCAGATTAACTTCAGGATTTTTGCGAAGGTTGCCTTCTTCCCAAACCCCTGTTTTATTTGGGTGTCAATTTCAAAAGCACTTTTCAAGCCCCCGGAGTTTACCCTTCCCCTGAATTTCGTATTTTAGCCCGTGCGTTTTAAGAAGATTTTTTTATAAAACAAA
>JAQGBH010005777.1:0-13661 GCA_034698265.1 Sminthurinus aureus | reverse complement strand
CGTCTCCATATGAGGGGACGCATAGGAAAATACGTACAATGTTAAAGGGAAATGTACCCAAATAATGCAGTCTAACCTCAATTCCACATTCCACATTCTACATTCTAAATCATTTCGTGCAACATCCAACTCTACGTTTTGCATCGAGCATTGAGCATCGAGCATCGAGCATCATGATTCATGAATAAGAAAGGAGAAAGAGAAAACGTGCTTCATGTAAATCTCACCATGTTTCCGTTACGTCCCAGACCACCGTGGGTGGTAAACAAAACAAAATAACCATAAAATCCGCCACCTATAACAAAAACAAAGTAAGAGAAAGAAAGGGAAAATCCAACATGAATCCAAATTTTACATGACAACATTAAACACTCAAGTGTTCAAATGTTCAAATGTTCAAGTGTTACAAGTGGCAAGTGTTTCAACCTTTCGGTTCACATTGTACTGCATTGTATTGTATATTGTACTGTGTCAGGATTTATTGCCCATTTTTAATAAATATCAATAATAAAACCCCTAGAGTCTAGACTCTAGACTCTAGAGAAAATTTAGTACTGACATACGAAAACATGAGGATAAAATTGAAACTTACCGCTAAATTGACGATAAAATAATTTGTCACTGTTCGCATCGACGTATCTGAAAGGAAAAGTTATTATTAATATTACGAGACGGATTCAAATTAATTGCACATGTTTGGATAGTAAATAATCCTGAAATTTGTTACGTTGTTGTAATAAAGAGTTTAATTAAGTATATGGATTTTTACTTCTATAGACTGCAACGCAGACGAGAAAATTCCCGACGAGTCCGACGGTGAAGACGATGAAATGTGCGGTGATGAGCATCCATTCGATTGTGGTTGGGAAAATGTGGGCGATCATCATGTCTTCATAGTCTTTTGGGGAGAGGCAGTAGGCGTTGGAACAATTCGAGTTTGGGTCATCGTCCGGATAGTCCACGTCGAAGGAGGCTCCTCCGTCCTCCACGTAGTTACTGTTCATATTACCGTTACCATTACCATTACCGGTTACAGCTCCATCCAATTTCCCTACTGATGAACCCATGATGAATTTTTAATGGAGAAAACCGCTTTCTTTTTCCTATTTGAATTTTATTCCCTTTGTTACTTTCTTTACTTTCTTCCCCAAACAAGAGAAAGTTTTGGGAACGAGTTTATATTTAAACACAATACACAAGTTGTACTGAGTCTAGATTTTAGAGTCTAGACTTTAGCATTAAATCCACCATTTAATATTTAATTCCACCAAAGATTGTCCTCTTTATTTATTTGTTAAGAGTTTTGAGGTTTGAGAGGCTAAAAAAAGGTTTTCTGGTTGCACCTGTTAGATTTTCAACTGTTTTATTTTCACAAAATTTCCACGCAGCATTTTCACAGGTTTTGCAACGACTGGACTGAAAGTTGTGGTTTTGGTTTTGGTTGTGGAAAATGAACTACAGATACATTTTGATTACTGTACATGACTTTGTACTTCCAAAGAGGATAAAAGTTGCACCAAAGTACTCTTTAATGCAATTTCAGTTTCACTACACTTTTCACTGCACTAAACTCTAAACTCTAATCTCGTCGTAGGTTTTTACACTCGTTGCAGTCGTCAACGGAGGTTGCAAGCCGAGATCGAAACAGAGAACCCGGTTTAGGTTGAGCTTGAGCTTGAATTTGAGGTTGAGGTTGAAATTCGGAATTTGTCCCGTAGTTATTTGTGCTCAGTGGGAAGGAACTGGGAGTGGAAGATGTGTGTAATTTTAGTAGTTTTGTCTGTGCACTTTGAAAAAGTAAAAGTGGTTGTGCTTCCATCTCCAATAATTTGATTTATGGGACTGCTCAAACATGTGTTTCTTATGTAATGTACACTCCTACACCCTACACTGCTACACTGTGGATCCGAATCAGCGTGCAGAGCTTGAAATCGAAAACTGGATGAAAAAACCAAGGAATTACTTTACTCTTTTTATTCTTCTTCTGCAAACTTCTCATGTATTGAACTGCACTCAAAACTACCCAGCAATTCAATTCAAAACACAAAACACAACAAGTACAAGGAGTCGTGTACACTTTACACGATTTTTCGTCTCTTTGTTTCTCTCCAAATTTTATCTTGTGGTTCTTTTACACCCAAATTTCAATGCAGACTAGAAAAGAGAAAATAGAAAAGAGGAACAGCTTTTATTCTGCTTTTCACCTCCTGCCGCTTCAAAAGAAAAGAAAGTGGTTTCGGGTTTTCCGCAAAGTTTTTGTAAGTTTTAAGCCAGTAAAGAGGATTTGATTTGGCTATGCAAGTCAAGTCAACATGTGTTTAGTATTTAGTGTTCAGTTTTCAATAGATGCTGCCCACTGGAATCTGGAATCTGGAATCTGGAATCTGGAATCTAGAATCTCGCGCAATCCAATCCATGACATGACACGACATGACAGCAGAAATGTGGGTACACTAAACTTGTTTCTCATCTCCACGACCACGGTCTTTCTCCGCCGTCCCGGTCATCCCCATTTATTACTGTGTGAACAGGGAGACACAAAACTTGTCACAATTCCTTTGTTCACTATTCTGTCCAATCTTCTTCTTCTCCTCCTTTTGTTCAAGTAAACGACGGACCCGAACGTTTTTTCTAGTCAAAGTCCTTCGTTTTCAAATGGTCAAATGGATTTTTCTTTTACAATTGAACTAGACTCGAGACTTGAGATTTGAGACTGGACTCTTTTTGTTCAATCTAAAATGAAATCCGGGTCGTCTTGGAAGATCCGCAGAAAAAAGAATTCTCTCTCTTTCTCTAGCTTCTGGGTTTTGGATTTTGAATTCCCTTTGGTTTCTGGTTGACTGGTAGTAAATCTGAAAGAAACAAGAAAACAATGACAAGAATGAGAAGATGCATGGGAAATGATAATAATTGAATTACGAATGTTGTGGACAGTGAACAGTGAAGTGTGACAGGAGTTGTGAAAGATTAAGTGAATTTCTCACTCAGAACACTACAAACATGGAAACGGAAAATACATTTCAAATGTCATAGACAAGAAACCATATAGAATACGCATAAGAACAAAAACACATTAATATTTCAATTTCAAAACCATAGATCAATATTGTAGCATCTCTGTTCTCTATGCTCTTTTCTCAATACTCTTGACTAATAAATTACGGCGCGTTTGTGTTTCTTCTAGAATCTCGAGCCTGTGATGAATGATGAATGAATAAAACTGGAAAATTGATGTCGTGTCCTGCTTTGGCTTTATTATTTTTTACTACGTTCCTCAGTTTGGACTTGGACTCGGGTCTACATTCTTTATAAATGATATTGTCCTAAATTCTGATTCTGATTCTGATTCTGATTCTGTTGCTCATTGTGAATCTGAGGCTTGACAATTCAATTCACAACAGATTTTGTGATAACATCAATAAATTATCAAGTGGGTCTGTCCATCTGTCCATCTGTCACATGGACAGAGTTACAAGTTGGTACTCAGTTCTCAAAGCTCAACTCTCAACGCTCAATGCTCAGTGCTCACGCAAACAAGGAGAAGCTTTTATTTTCTTTATAAGGGACCAGATAAGACAAACGAACAGAGGAAATTCGCACAAGCACTAAGAACTAAGAAAAATGTCTCTGAAATCAAACTGGTTGTTTTGGCTTGGTCTCAGCACACAGTATACAGTATACAGTAGAAAATAATCAATAATAAACCGAGTTTAACTAACAATAATAATAAATGATAACGTTTTCATCCAGCTCTATAAAATTGTGTATATTGTACAATGCTCAATCTACAAGTTATGGCTTTACTCTGTAATAAAAACAAAAGCCAGCATTGAGCATTGAGCATTGAGCACTGGTCCAGACTCCAGACGTTGACATTGATATTGGCATTGACACTGACGTTGACGTTGTCGTTCGGAAGTTGTAAGGAAAATAAAACTTTGTTGTTGAACGCGTGTAGACTGTAGACTTTAGACGAATGTCTCAGACTTCTTCCGAGTCCAATGCAATGTCAACATCAATAACAATAACAATATCAATATCAGCACAGGGCTTAAAAACAGTGAAACCGCTTTCTGCGTAAAATCCACGACAAAGGACAAACATGTCACATGATATTAAGGGAAACAACCCCAAAACCAAAGCCAAAACCAATGCCAAAGCAGAAATCAAAGTGGAAACAACGGCGAAGGCGAAAGAAGAGAGGGAATTTCATCTTTCCCCGGAATCGTTTTATTCTAAGCGTCTTTGAAGGTTTCTCATTTTCCACGCACAAAGCATCAAAGCCTCAAACACAAAAACACTTTGCACTCAAACAAGCACAATCACAAACATTCAACATTCAACATGTGCCTTGACAATTTCGTATTCAGAATCCAGGAATCCAGAATACAGAGCAGCTGGTCATTAACCTACTCCAAAAGGCACGCGCCTCTTTCATTCACCATTCACCAGTCAAACGCCATCCTTTCCCTTGTTCTCTTGTTTTCCTTTGTTTTTTATTCATGGTCCATAATTTACTGTTTTTAACTATATTTAATTCAGCAACATTAAATTAACCAACTAAAAAAAACATGAAATAAGCAAGATCATTTTTATCATACTTTTACTACTTGTGTCAAATGTCAAACATTTTGTATTTTGTATTTTGTGTTTTCAAAAATTATCTATATTATGACCGTTTTTAAACTAAATCAGCCGTTTTTTTGTATAAAATTTTGCGTTTTTCCAAAAAATACAGTTTTTTAAAAAGTGCACATTCACATTTGATTTATATGTACAACTGGCAAAAAATGGACAAAAAAATCATTATAAATTAATAAATTACAAATTCAAAATAAACAAGCAAGAACAAGAGACAAAAGATTTGTCTTGAGTCGTGAGTCTTGACTTTTGTATAATGTAAACGTTTTGAGCATTGAGCATTTCATTTTAAATTAAGCCCTGCATTTATTCCAAAGTGCAGAATGCAGAGTGCAGAGGGACGAAGAAAGAAAGATGGCAAATTTAAATCCTGCACATCTGAATATGAGCATGAGCATGAAAAAGAACATGATGCAAAATTACAAATTATAAATTATAAATTACAAATTACAAATCACAAGGCACAAGGCACAAGGCTTTTGTGTGTGTCTGCTCATTGTTCAATGTTGATGCTGTAGTTTTAATAGTGCTTAAAAAGCATGTTCTGTCTTTGACTTGGCCATGAATAATTAACTACGAGAAAAATAACTTTTGTTCAATGCTCAAAGCCTCCAACACAAACTGCAGAGGAGCGAAAATGAGAGATTCGCAAAGACCAAAGACAGAGTCTCGCTCTTGTCCGTTGTTCCTTGTTCATATCTGAAAATAAATGTCTCTTGAAATGAACCCTACTGCTTTTCTCTCTCCCTCATTCTCTTTTAGTTTTCCTTTTCGCCTCACGCCTCAGTGGACGGGGAAAAATTAAACTCGTCGACTAAAGTAATATATTGACTACAAACTGCAGACTGTAAACTGTAGACTGTAGACTGTAGACGGTACAAGTGGCAATACAATCTAGATGCACAAAGTACAAAGT
Source organism: Sminthurinus aureus (assembly GCA_034698265.1). Lineage (NCBI taxonomy): Eukaryota > Metazoa > Arthropoda > Collembola > Symphypleona > Katiannidae > Sminthurinus > Sminthurinus aureus. The sequence continues at coordinate 8,104 of JAQGBH010005777.1, read as the reverse complement.
ACAATGTAAATGTATCTGCATAGAATATGAGACGAGATGAGATGAGATCACGGCCTGGTGTTTGTCGCTACTTGATAAATTTTACTAAACACGCACTTACAACTATATTATTTTATGCTCAAAACTCATGTAAGATGTACGACATGGAATATGCGATATGCGATATGCGATATCTACCCACACAATATGTAAAATGTGAAATGGAGAGGCTAAAACGATGTAGATAAAATACAAAAGACTCCCAAGAGAGATCATTTAATCCACATTTCCTCCCTTTTTATATACCTTTGCCAATTAAGCTACTGCACTCTGCACGCTGCACTCTGAATTCTGGATTGCAAAAAACTGATGAAAAACAAACAAGACACAAAGACCCGTTTTGAACATTTTGAACAGAAAATTCGGGCTAATTATAAATTACAAAACAAACTTGTGAGTGTTGAGCGAGAACTTTAATGCTCCAATCTTTCCACTCCTCCTACTTCTACATTCTGCATTCTAGATTCTAGATTCTACAGTAACAGTTGTGTTTCCAGTTTTTTGCTTTTTATATAACTAATTTCAACCTTTTAGCCCCGTTATGTCTTTTTCGTGGAAAAATTTCTTCCGGAACCAGATTTGTTTTGAGCTTCGAGTTTTGAGCTTTGAGTTTTGAGCTTTGAATCAATGTCCATGTCAGTATTTTGAGTTTTGAATTTTTACATCACTCATTTCTTTTTCTAATGAGGTGAACGAGAGGAGAATAGTTACGTTGTACAATTTATTTACAATGAGCCTATTTCGTATTTACAGCATCTAGTGGCGAATTTCGTGAGCTGTGTACTTACTTACATATTAACACATATGTACATGACATGGAAAAAGATAGATCAAAAAAGTTTTTATAGAAAGATCTCTTTAATTAATTCTGGTCGCATATTAAAATATAGGCCAAAATGTTAGTAAAGTACATTAACGTATTTGTCAGGGTACTGTCATTATTGGATTTGTAATAGTTTAGACAGTAGAAAAATAAACGTTTTGTCTATGCTTTTAGAGTCAAGATTTCAATTGAAATTTTAGGCACGATTTGGAAAATCAAAAATCAAATATTCCATTTTTATAAAAAATCATAAAAACATCATCCAGATGTTTGTTTTGTACCAAAGTATCTAAGGACAGTAGAAAGAGAAACTTTTAACAACTTCTATCATGTTTAAATTGATGTTAATAAATGTACTAAAATATAACTTTGAACGTTAACTACGATCAATTTAAACATGATAGAAGTTGTTAAAAGTTTCTCTTTCTACTTTACTAAGACACTTTAGCACAAAACAAACATCTGGATGTTGTTTTTATAAAATTTTATAAAACGCATGAATATTTTATTTTTCATTTTCAAAATCATGCCCAAAATTTCAATAGAAAACTTGACTCTGAAAGCATAGACAAAAAGTTTATTTTTCTGCTGCCTAAACTAGGTCCAATCAAATAATGACAGTACTCTGACAAATAAGTTGGTGTACTTAACTAACATTTTGGCCTATAATTTAATATGAGACCAGCATTAATTAAAAAGATCTGTCTATAAAAACTTTTTTGATCTATCTTTTTCCATGTCATGTACATATGTGTTAATATGTAAGTAAGTACACAGTTCACGAAGTTCACCACTAGATGCTGTAAATACGAAATAGGCTCATTATTTCTGAAAGTTTGATTGGATTTTTTAATTGCTTCTATTACTTAAAATAGCATCATTCGTGATAAACGAACTTCTCCTTTCTGTAGCTGAAAATGGTAAGACTTTTTCTATATTGAGTAATTTTCATGGAATGGAATATTATGCTTTAAAGTGAACGATGGATATGAAGCTTTTATTTCAATAATAAATGTACAATGTAAGTACACTCTAATTTCATAAATAATTTTTGATTTAGGAACCCGAACCTTCAGAGAAATCAGAAGGCAAAATAATAATACCAATGGAATCAGTATATAAGCACTTTCGAAAACTTTTTCATGATGGTGTACTCGAAGAAGAAGAAGGTACCATTATATATTATTATTATGTACTTCGAAGTACTCGTTTACGTTTCAAAGTTATAGATTGTTGAATTTACAGTCTTTTTTTTTACACTAATCAAATGTATTTGCATTGTACTAAATAGTACATGAGTGGTTAGTTAGTCTTAATTTTATAGCTCATGTCATGTATAATTATTTTTCAGTGTTTTTAATAGCTGTCATATTATGATGTACATTTTATATATAAATATATGTCTTTAGGTGCAACAAACTGTCCACCACCAGCAATTAACCCAACAGAAAAAATGACAAGAGAGCAACTACATTTTACAAAAAAAATTATGAAAGAATATGCAATGGAAGACATCGTATTGAACGTGATTGTTGAAAAACCCAAATGTGTATCAAGATTGTGGGTGCCGAGACCGGACAAAGGAGGTTCTAGTAGTAGTACGAAGGAAACTGGCAAATTCATTGGAATGGGTAAAATTTTATAAATATGTATTTCATTTATGATTTATGATTTATAATGAACATAGCACGATACATATTATGTATATTGTTTTGAAAATTGAAAATGATCCAACATATTATGTTAATCATCAGGACTCATTTGGCTATAGTGGTTGATTTTTTTGTCTTTTGTTTATTTACTTTCTTTTATTTACTATGATCATTTTTTTACAACTGAAAGGTACTGGTGAAACCCCGATAGCTGCCACAATTGCTTCAAGTGAAGATGCTTATTCTAGAAGAAGTATCCGAAAGGCCAAAAAATCTGGAAATTAGTTAATCACTGCTGGCAATATTGTGCAATGTGTACTTAATAATACCTTATATTGAATAATCTCATCAATTTTCCATATGTACCAATAAAATGCATCTTATTATAATATAATATATTATATTATGTAATCATTGACTATGTTTGAATGCTCTGAGTATTATATTATTGAATTTTTTGTACGTTGAACATATCATAATATTGTAATACTTCATAATTCATAATTCATAAAATATACAATGAGTGAGCACATGTTGTACTTATAAACTTTTTCTAAACAACATTTAACTTATTAAATTTTATTAAGCATTTCCATTATATTACTTTTGTCTTAAATTGGTTATAATAATATATTGTAATTAAATGAATAAATGCTTGATATTTTACATGTGTGATTATATGCAGCATTTATTAGCATCACACTTTTGGAATGGTCATTTTAAGTAGGTATTTGTAAAAAATAAATGAAAAACCAACACTTTTTTAGATTTTACTAGAGACAATCGAAAACCATATTTGAAGAGGGAAAGGTAGGAAAATATGAACGAGGAATTCATTAAAAACATTTGTGAATTTTGTGATTTGTGATTTGATTTTTCAGACATTTAATGATTATTTAATCATTATTATCATATTTTGGTACACTTGAGAATTGAAAAGTGCTTCAGTTATAATATAGTTTATTAGTTTGTAGTTAGCTATTCTTTTATGTATCAAACAGATACATGGAAAGGTCGAGTGTCGAGTGTGCACAAGTTTGTGAAAGTACAACATACAAAGGGTTTATAGTTTATACAGTGTGTTTGTATTTAACTTTTCTAGGTCATAGGTCATAGTAAATGGCAAGGAGTTTTTATTATTTTAATAAAAGATAAAAGGATTCATCGAGGGTCAATTATCAAACACGAATCTAAAAGTGAAAATAGCAACCAAAAGGATAAAAGGTACTAAAACAAAACGAGTCACACTTATTTAATTAGACTCTTATATATGCAAAACTGCATCAAATTACAAATAATTATTATTTCTCCATATTAAATGAACATATTTACGATTATTTGTAGTTCTAGGTTGTGTTCTATGCATAGTAAATAAAATGGCTATGTATGTATTATATATTGAGAACTATATTGTTCTATTATATAATATATTTTTTGCATTCCTTTTTTTTAACAGTGTCCCCAACTCGAAACATGGAATCATCATCTGAAGGTAGTCAAAGTCAACATGAGTACAAAGTTAGGACTCAGGATAAAATCCCATGGACTTCATTTCCTGAAGATCAACATCAACCTCGAACAAACTATTTCAATCGACTTTTAAGTTTTACGAGTAATACAGCTACTGAATTGGTGAATACTGAAAATTCTTGTCCAAAAAGCCGTCTTAATCCGCATAATTTAGACTTGGTAGAACGTAGACTTGGTAGAAGAGCTCCACGACCACCAAGCTCCTCTAGAGCATCACAATCCTCAACAAACAGTGTCAGAAAAGCTCGAAAAAAAGAAAGATTAAACAATGGAGATACTGCAGTATCTGGTACTTTTTATGCACCATATAATATAACATACTATTTTCTAATAATATATGACCAATTCTTTTGTTGTTTTATACCTATAGAATTTGAATGCTCTCATGATATCAGACAATGCATTTGTATACAGAATAAAAATAAACCTGCGTAAATATGTAATACATATTTATAAAGTGTTCATTAAAAAATTCACTTTTTTATCTAAATTTTTAACAGAACAAACTCTTTTAACGAAAGAAAATGTCCAGAAAATGTCCATTCATACGAGTTCAAAAAAGACTTTAATTAAACCTACAACTACCAAGTCAAATGTAGAATCTAAGACAAATACTGAAAAATCTGTAAGCTCCGTTTCATCCTCACAAACACTACCTTCTCCTGAAGCAGTATATCAAATGAGGAAATTAGAAATTGAAATCCGCAAACATGAGTCACAGCTTCAGATGAAACACCGAGATGCAAATTTATTTCCCATACTGCACACAGTACGAAGAAACTATGTTGTTGCCTCCTCTTTCAACAAAAAACATCTACATCATATTGAAGAAAAGATAGAATTACAAGAGCAACTTGAATTATCTAAGGATCTGAAGGATTCAACACCATTGTCAATAATAACAGTTGATAAATCTAATGTCGATAAGAATGATCTGAAAAGAGGAGAAAACAAAGAACAAGAACAACCAGGAGAAACCAAAGAACAAGAACAACCAGGAGAAAACAAAGAACAAGAACAAAACTGTCCAAAAACACATGAGAAAAATAGTCCTACTACTGGTTTAATTCAACCGCATCAGCTTGAAAATCTTCATCATAATGATAAAAATAGTAGTGATTTAAGAATATGTATTTCATCAAAATCACCTTCAACAAATGACAATTCAACCAAAAATGACAACAATCCAATAAAAACTAAAATATCGAACAACGTGGTGTCCTCTTCCAAGAATGTGCCACCGAATACAATTAAACAGTTTGACATAAACGGTTCTGCATGGTCTGACTTTATTCTGCTGGGAGTTGATTTTTATGGATTCTTTATTCTTACATTTCCAATGGAATCTGATGTGAATGTGAGTAATATATATTATAATATGATCAAATTTATCATGTATAGTTAATTAAGTTCATGTGTTAAATGTTATGATAAAAATGAGTTTTTGTTTTGTTATAAAACCATTCTATTAGGCAAAATATAAGAACGAAATGTATCGTTGATTTCATTTTGTTTGTTTGTTTTTTTTTCAAATAGAAAAACTATACAACTATGAAGAAAAAGCTGAACAGTTTCTACTCATCCAAGGGAAATCAAGAAAAATTTCGGTTTAATTCAGAAGAAGAAATATCAAATGGATCACTTGTTATTGCTGAAATAAAAAGTAACAAGAGTCCAATGGAGCCATCATCTTCTCCATCTACAAAGTATATTCGAGCTAAAGTATTCGATATTGTGGATAAAGAAAAAAAGATTTATTCAGCTGTTGGTGTAGATGATTTTTTAGAATACATTTTAAAAATTGAAGTGGGGTCTACTTCAATTTTTCGAATTTCACCGGATTTCACCTCTCTACCCAGTAAAGTAAGTTTTTTCTGTCACACATTATCATCTTGTCATTTTATACATAGCACTAGTAGCCAGCTGCTTCTTTTGATGATGAATTTGAATAAAAACAAATTGAAGTATAATGAAATGCAATATACTAAGATAAAATGTTTTGTTTTTTAAACAATTAATAATCAGATCATCATGGTTCTTTTGAATGGATCTGAATCTCGATTTCTAAAACAGGATGTATGCAAAGCCTACAAAAAGTTACAAAGTGACCCCAAGACAAAAATCGAAGCATTAGTCAGAGTTAAAAAAGTTTCATTCAACAAAGTATTTAAAGTCCCGAGTGTAAACATCATGACTACCTCAGACACAGACCTCTTTACAATGTTAATTGATATTCATTATTCAATAATTAATTGGTACGTGTCTGCGCCGGTTAGTGATAGCAGGAGAAGAAAGCCTGAAAAGAAAAAAAAGAAACGGGACACTCCTACAGACTTATCTATTTATCAGGAAACTGTACTACAGAAACTACAGGAAAGAAATTATTTTGCCTATTTATAAAGTTATTTGCATCTAATTGATATCTTTATCTTGTATGCGACTGTTCCTTTTTGTTTTGTACATGATGTAAGGAAAAGGGTTTTGTAATGACTTTTTCCATAATTACTCTTTTTTCTTGTGTATAATAATAATTTTAGTTGTTTTTTTCAATTAGTTGTTAGTGCCAATTGATATAGAATAGAACACTGGTCGTGAATAAGTTATTGTAATAATAACAATAATTATTTATTAGAAACTAAACTCAACTTTACGCTATTTTTAGTCTTTAGAAAGTATTATAGTGTACAAGTACTTCAAAATAATCAATAATCAACTGAATTTTTTGAATGTACTCAAACGTAGGATTCTAAAAACTGTTGTTGTTCGCCCATGCAGTATGTACATATTTTTTTTAGATATGATCCTTATAATTTATAATTCCAGATGATGCATTTTTTATTATAGTATGATTGTAAATTATAATAACAGATGATGAACAATGAACAACGCAAACTTTGCATTACATTATTAGTACTTTACATTTTCCAATTTTTAGGCTAATGATCAAAAGTGATTCCCCATTGCGCACAGTATAAAAATATAAAGGACAGAAATTTATCTTAATTTATTATTTATTGTTAAATCATTTATATTGTTTTGTAGGAACTAGCAAAGTACAAAAATACCTGTCAATTCGTTTGAACTATTACATTATCATTTTTTACAAGATAGTACAAAACTATCGCATAATATAATCTATAATCTATTTATTCGCTAATATTGATATGTTTGACATTGCTTGTTAGTACAATAAATAAAAATAAATAAATACAATAGAAAAATCATTTGACACTATGTACTCTAAATATAAAAGGACAGAGATGAGGATATGTACAAGAGTACAAAGTAAGACATAAAACATAAAGTTAAAAAAATATTTGACTATAGAGTTTTCATGAATAATAATATACAACATTATGCATAATATAACATTAATGTTTTGCATTAACTATTTTTTATATAATACATTTAGTATGTACACTCATGTCATTAGAAATTGCAAGTACCAAGAAGTACTATTTTCGTATTGTATACTATATTGGTTCAAGGCAGTAAGAACATCGTATAAAAATAAAAATTTTAGTACATCTCAGTCAATCAATTTATATTTTGGATATTTACGAATTATTTTTTATTCTTAGGACTTGCTTTAGTGAGAGAGGAAGATTTGGCTGGAGATTGCATATGATTGTTGCTAGTATTTCTTGAACTTCTTCTTGGAGTGTTTATTCTATGTATTACACTACTATTACTACTACTACTAGCAATATTACTCTGATTCAATTTTAATGGTGATGACTGCATTTTCAATAAACTGATTGACAAGTTACTTAATCTACATGCTTCGACATCTGAGGTTTTTAGCTTTTGAACAAGAACACGACAATCCTTAACATGAGGGGACAATCTCTCAACATTTTCTTCTTCCGCTTTATTCTTTTCTGGTGATGGTATTTTAGTGGAAAATGCAGATTTAAAGCTTTCGGCTCCGGATCCACTGTCCTCCTCCATACAAGATTCACTTCCGTCCGATGGAGCATAGCTAATCATAATATTATCATGGTCATCTGTGGAGGAGGAATCTGAGTCTTCATCACTATTATCTTTTGTCTTTGTTGCA
>JAQGBH010005776.1:0-13664 GCA_034698265.1 Sminthurinus aureus | reverse complement strand
ACATCCAACGCCGTTTTCGTTTCCATGGTATTTACATGTTAATTATATGAAAGCTCAAAAATGGCGTTGGATGTTCTTCCACGAGGCAATTCAATTATTATATAATATTATGGTAACTTTAAGCTGTCATAAAAAAAGTAATGAAAAGATTCATACGTTGAAGAGACAATCGGCCAATTTTCCATCCACAAAAAACATAAACTGTGAGCCTGGGTAAAAATGTTTTGGTCAAGTATTCATCCAATTTTATAATCCAATCCTCTCGTACTTCTGATGCTTGAATATCCACAGGAAATCGAAATTTGAGTGATATCAAAGCTAATTAGTTCAGAAAAAAAAAGTTTGAGTAGATAATAATTTTTGATTTTTGTATTGCTGATGACTGATGACATTAGTAATAATATAAATAATTAAAAAATAACTGATACCTGATACCTTTTAAATCGTGGGGGATAGTCAATGTAACAAACTCCACTGGAATATTCTTCAACTGGACAAAATGACAAATGTTCAGAGTGAGATGAGTCAAATTAGGCCAAAATTCTGGCATTCTTGGTAAAATATGCTTCAGATAAGTTTCTCCTTTCAACGGTTTTAATTCCAGCTTCAAAACCCAGGGAAAGAGACCTTTTAATATCTTGAAACAACCTACTGGATCTTCTTTGAAATTACAATGAATTTTGAGCTTGGTCACTTTGTCAAAATACTTGACTCCATTTTCAGAAAAAATTCCAAGAGGAAAATAATTTTGAAGTAAAGTTGGAGAAACATTTTTGAGGTTTAATTGAACTGTAGTTAAATTGCGATATCCAAGATTGGGATCTTTTTTACCATCCACTCGAAAAAATGGGAGTTGGGACTGAGAGACATCAGTAAATATAAATTTCTTCAAATTTGGAAGCATAGGAATCCGAATGGGGTGTGAGGAGGAGAAAAATGGTGGGATTTCAAGTGTTTCCATAGTTTGTTTACTTGACCGAAGGAATTTATTCATACCTTGAACAATCTGAGTAGATTTATAATTAGGGTCAATTTTCATAAAGGTGAAAGACGGACAAATATTTTCGTTTGTATATTCTGCAATCTGTGTACCAATAAAATCATCAATTGTCATTATTCCCCCCTCCTCACGAAGAAGATGATAAGCATTAAAGTACATTGAGGATACGGATCCGAGGTCAACTTGGAGTGTTGGTTGTATTTCACGTCCTGGATGAGGTTGTCCAAAATCGAGTAGAAAGGGAAAATTTTGAATTTCTTTTACATTTTGGGACATTCTTAATAATTCTCGAATGATCCTTGCAGTCTGTTTTGTATTCACCCAAAGAAATGGTTTGCGGAAATGAAGAGTTCTCAATTTACTTAGTTTGAAAAAATTAATATTGACAGTTGCTAAATCAGAAAGAGGTGGGAAAATAGTCAGTTCCAAAAACTCCAAAGTATCTTTTACAAATTCAAGTGTTTTGAAAAGTTGAGCTGTTGAAATCTGATTTGGTTCTCTAGTTTCAATCAGACTTAAATGAGAAATTAAATGTCCATGTTTTCTAAAGAGAGGTTCAATTTCCTTGTGACCAACTTCCAAATTGACACCATAGATCCAGACATTTGTTCTGTAGTATTTTGATGGAAATTTTGAGCGTAATTCAGATGGAGTGGTAGGAAGGAGTCGATGTTTAGCAGTAACCATGTGACGGAATGTGGGACGACGTTCAGACAAATTAGCAAAAATATCAGCCAGAGTCATTTGACGAATGAAGGAATTGGAACTAGAACCAAGAGTTTTCACTTGAACTGTGTGAAGTTGATTTGTAATCATAAGTCGATCGTCTTTAACTTTTGAACTTTCTTCGCCTTTAAGTTTTAAATTTTCTTCTCCTTTGTTAAGATCACGAAGAATAATGACGATTCTCAAAATATTAAATTTGTCGGTGATCAATTCTTTCCATTGTTTACACACACTTCTACATTTCGTCAAACCAGTGTGGGACAAAAAACTAAAGATTTTACATAAAATCTGTATAAAAGTAATCGAAAAATTATTATGTTATTAATTTTATGAACATTATGATTTTCAAATATTTTGTTCTGTCTTGAATGATAAATATTAATAATAATTATTATTGTATTGTGAAGAAATGTTTTTGTGTATTATATTACAAACCATAATTTAAAAAATACTTACATCTGGAGGTAAATCATTAACATTTGCGGTGGTACTTTCTTCAATCTCCTCGTCAACTACACAGCTGAGACTCAAATGACTCAATTCACTTTCGGGCATTGAGCTGATATTAGATGGAAGTGTGCTATTCATGCTGCTGTTTAAAAATGACGAGTTTTTATCTGATTGATCAAATGACTCGGACCGATTACCAAAATTAGTTTGGACTTGACTTGGTGTCACGAAAATAAAAGGAGCTGGAGGTTGAGCAACTGTACTATTTTGACTGACCTACAATAAAATACGAATATATTATGACATATGATACTAATATACAGACAGACAAAAACCATTTTTGTCATAGCTCAAAATATAAGAGAACAAATCTTAAATAAAATTCAATTATGAAATTATTCAATTATTATTATTATTATTAATGAGTACATTTAACAATATCATTGACTTACATTGGATTCTAAACTTGCATCATAACCCATATCTGAATCAACATTCGTAGTATTTAAAGTTGGAATAGAACAAGTTTCATTGATTTTCAATCGTTTGGTGCGTTGAACGACCTGTCAATAATCAAACAAAAATCCGGAAATTATTATTCTCTTTCTTTTGACATGCTTCTACTTGTCATATTATCATGCACTTACAACTTACAACAGAGAACAAACGGTTTTACACTTGTATCAACGATATCAATAATTAGTAGTAAAAGTAGCAATGTTTAATAATTATTATTGTCATTGTAATTTAATTTACCTGTGTCATTTGATTGTCCTCAGATGAAGACGATTCTGACAATTTAGACATCCCATCATTATTATTCATTGTATTTCGTCTTCTCCGGGACAAACTGGATTGTTGACTTGAAGAGGCCATTTCACTGCAATTAGGGCAAAAATGACATGTATTAGTAATTCTAATGATATTGTACTTAAAATACACATTCAACACTTTTAAATACTACAAAAGGAATAAGTTAATTACAATTAAATCCTCACTTTAATTCAGCTTCCGATTTCAGATTTCACGAATAAAAAAAAATTTGCACCACGAATTCAAAATAAAAGGAGGTCTACATAATATTTTGCAACATGTAAATTCTACAAGTAATTGTGGTGAAAAAAATATTAATGTACCATTTAAAATGGGATTTTAACGGTACAATTATGATAAATTCAATTAAAAATTGATTCATAAAGTTCAAAAAAGATAAAAATTGGATGAAAAAAGTGGCAAAACTTTGGTCGACCGCCCTTTGACCTTCTTCTTTTGAGTTTCCCTGTGGCCTTTGGCCTGTCATCGAATCCTCGCCGATGCGAGTCGAGATCTTTTTAGTCCCAGGAGAAACTCTCTCTGAAGCCTCGGAGCTAGCTAGCCAACCTCAGTTGGAATTGATGCTATTTTCACCGACCTTTATCCTTTCCAGTCCTCACAATTATTTTTTCATCCTTCTTTCAAAGGGCTCAATAAAAACACGAAAAACGGATGAAAATATTCATTTATCTCATCCACGTTTAGTTACAAATGACCAAATTCATCGTCAAATAAAACAAATTCACATGCACCATTCATTAAAAATACTTAGAACCAGTCTTTTTGTTATTTAGACAGCATATCAGAACATTTTTTATGAAACATAAAAGCCCACGATTATTTTCATCCCACGTCATGTTCATTCATCTGATGATTTTTAATAATTTTCACATCAGTCTCATTTTTTCTAGTCAATTTTACCTGTTTTCTACCTGAGGATAAAAAGTAGCAGAGTTTTTTCTGGACCATCTGCTTGTTTTTAGAAAGTAGAAAACGGAAAGAGAAGGGCTTTTATAAATTGTAAACACCCGCAACTAGCTCTCATCACCCACAAAACCCTCAACTTCAAAATGCCAAAAAATTAAAACTAAAAACAAAATATTTACAATGTTTAACCAATTCTTGTGATTTATGATTCTTGATTTTTAACTGATTTATTCGTTTTCTACTTTGTTTTTGCCTAAATGAAGCTCTCAAATTGAAATTGAAATCCTATTGTATTGTATAGAATTATCTTGTGTTGTACACATCTTTTCTGTGTTGTTATGGTTTTTTCAAAATTTGCACGTTTTTTTCTGTGTAATTAAATCAGAGGGAAACGGAGTTTCCAAATTCATCCATATTCAATTGAGCTTAAAATACGGCCACGATTTTCATATTTCATAGCATCCACTTTAGCACACAAAGCACACAAAATTATCATGTAAATTTAGGACTGCACCAGCACTACAAAGCATTAGGTATTTAGGGTTTAGGCCGCAAAATTTAGAGAAATGAGCTGTGGACATTGAGGATGAATCAGCCGAGCAAGCAGCAAGGATGGTGACTTTTGAGATCTTTCTGACACACCACACGCTCGATCCAAGTACAACTCAGTTTAACTCTAAGCATTAAAATCACAGTGATAGTTTAAAAAAGAGAAAAATGAATGGATAATGCTCAATTTTTAGATGAGGATCCGGGATTTGCCAACTGGTCAAAAGCACAATGGCTCACTTGGCTCGGAGGTCGAGACATCGGTCTGTTGACAAAACCCATGAGCTCGATAGTCATTGGAACTCGAGAGGCAATTCAAAATACATTTACTTCAAATTCACATCCCGTAATTCCACAGCCAGATTTTTAAAATCAAAAGTTTTTATACCTTTTTCGCAATGCACAATCCCTATTTTGAAATGCAAATTTGAAATGTTTCTAGTATCGCTCTCATTATTTTTGGAGCAGTCGACAGTTTCGCATTTTCGCCGTTTTGTATGACCAGACTAGTGAAACGCATCGTGCTTATGACTGTCACAATTTGTACTTTGCTTGCGATCTGGATGAGCAAGGCCGCCCGAAACATTTTGTATGCCAGTTTGATTCACGACCCGCAAATGGAAATGCTCAAATCAGCTTTACAAACCAATGCACACTCATCAACTAGACAAAATCTGTATCTTTAATTTAATTCACATGTCTGCTTCACTTTTCTATTCACATTTCATACATATTTTACAAGAATTCACATAAAATTACAAAAAAACACGCATCAAAATATTCAACGAGACTCGAGTAATCAGAGCTTTTGAAATGTTGATTAAATGCACCAGCCGATGAGACAGTAGAGGAGCGAGTCTGTTTTTGATTTGGGAGCGTTGTTATCAGTTTCATTCCTTTGTCCAGCCTTGTCTCTTGCCGACGGATATCTGACGGAGAGGCCGCCGTTTTGTTGACTCAAATTCGGTTCACCTTTTCCCCTCTTTTTGCGTTTAAAATCCACAGGACAGAGTAAAATCCCATTCCACGGGTAAAACTCAAAATCCACGCCCAGAAACTTTTGGCACTCTGCAAAAATTTGAGGCTTGATAAAATATGACGATAAAACATTGAAAAATCCAACGTGTAATCATAAGTTATCCTGTATTTTTGAGACTACCGTAACATTTGAAGCACTCGGTGTGGTAGTGGTTGTCATGGGAACTGATGACATCTCCAAGGATAAGCTGATGACAGGCCGCACATCTTTTGCACCCCTTTTTCTGATAGCAGCTGGTGCAGAAATATCCGCCTTTCCACTGGCGGAATGAGTAGTCCTGAAGCAAGGAGCGACAACCTGAAAATACTCAAACAATTTTACATTACTAATTCATAAGGAAATGTTGGAGAAAGGAAAAGGGAAAATGCTTCTCACTTTCACATTTGAGGCAGTTTCTATGGAATTTCTTCCCGTCAATGTTCACACCATACTGAAATATCTTCTTCCCACATTTGCAGCACTTTGGATGCCCTACAAAACATTGAAAGTTTTAAATTTAATTCCACTTCCTTTTTATGATATTACTCATGAGAATGGGCTTAATTTTTCACAAATACTCAACTCATTTTGAAATGAAGTGTTGAAATATCCAAAAGCTGAGATCCCTTTGTTTTGAATGTATGAAATGTTGATGGAGGCCTATGAAAATAAAATGATGGAGTGGCTAATTGTGTATTTGCAGTTTGTAGAGGATTTAAAATGCGTGTGACCCAGACTTTGGGAAAGTAAACATCTGTACGCACTGTGCCGATGTGACTGTGCGTGAGACTTGAGATGTGGAGTTGAGTTGATTGTCAAGATTCAAGATGACGGGGTTAATTGAGGTTAATTCAGCTCAATTGACAGTAATTGAATCACAAGTCACAAGAAGAAAAAAGAACATTCCTACAAAGCCTCAACTTTTCATGTACAACACACAATACCCAAAATGCATAAAACACACACACCATACACCACATACAGTAAAAATTCCCATGCTATGTACAATGGAATAAACAAATAACAAATTTGTAAAAATAGACGTTCTAATCTCCTTTACGCGTACGCGTAAATAGTAAATAATTCGTGTCCAGTCCAAACTATTTTTTTTGTTACAATTCATGATATTATAAAAATGTTCCATAATTTCGAATAAATTTTCGTAAACTGTAATTTTTTGAGGATACAAAATACAAACGGGCTTCTTTTTTTTCTTTGCAAAACCATTTGATTCTTCATGCATCCTTCACACTTCCTACTTCCTACAGCACACATAGAAAGTCCGTCATCATTTCTGCTCACTATCGTGTCAAAGAAATCCAGAAATTTGGTACTATTTTTTGTATTCTCAATTCTCAGCAATCAGCCCATAAAAATTAGTCTCATAAGCTAAAAATGGTGAAGATGAACAAGGAATTTTGTGAGCAATTAGTCGGATGATGTCACAATTGATTCACTGCCATTTCATTTCATCCGCCTCATGAGTCATGACTCATTCGTATCCTTTTTATTGATCATGATTCTGTGATTAGAGGTGACTTGCAAAGACAATTAGCGGTTTTGGTTGAGCCAATTGGAAATATTTTGTACGTTGCTTTTGAGTGTTGAGTGGATTGGATATTACATACTAAATATAAATTGGCTACGACGAATGACGAACTGGAAACATGAAGCATAAAACACACAGCCAAATAAAAGACAAAGCATAAAGCATAAATCAATGTACATTTGCCTTACGTTTTGCACACGCGACTCGGCCTGAATTACATCACCTTGTCGCTTTTCTCTTATCTCTTATCTCGCAGATAACTCAGTACTCGAGTCCAAAAATAATTGCTCATTGTTTCAACCCAACTCTCATGATCTATTTAAACAAACTCAACTCTTTTGTGTGACAGACGTTGGCTAAGTACTAAATAGCAGTGCAAATTTGTATCCACTTGGAGTTCAAAGTAAAAAAAATGGCTCACTGTACTTTTAAATTGTTGTTGGCCACATTTTCATTGGTGTTGTTTGTGGTTTGTGTCAAAGGTGAATTTAACTGTCCACCAAATTCAGAAATTCGGCCATGCCGTTGCTCTGCATATTATTTTGACAAGTCCTTCGGTACTTTGGGATGTTCAGACCTCGTCAATCAAGGTCAACTGTCCAATTTTATCAACAGGGTCAAGGCCGTCAATCCCACCATGACAAAACTTCAAGTTGAAACCTTCCATTTTGACGAATTGGCATCCAACTTGACCTCTCTTGACCTGACCCCGCTGACCGAGTGCAGTATTAGAATGCTCTCTTTCGACGCTAACCCCAATCTGACCTCAATTATCCCATCAAGTTCATCGGGGAAAATGAATGTTGAGTGGATCTTCGTGGACGGAACTCCTCTTTCTAATGCGGAGGTTGGAAACATTTTGACCTATGTCAATTCCTCCACCAGTCCCAGTGCAATCAACATTGAAAACTCTCAAAGCTTCAGAGGAAATGCTCAAGGCTCTCCGATTATTCCAGGACTCAGCTCCTTCCCAATACTGGACAGAATCACGTTTAAAAATACATCCATCCAGGAGGTTTTGGGCTCTGCTTTTGCAGGGAGCAAAGGTCTGGGTATCATCATTCTGTCCAACCACAACATCACAAAACTAGCCAAGGATGCCTTTACAATCGACTCGAGTGTGCAAAGTAGGGCATTGTCAATAAATCTGGACAACAATCGGCTCACGAGTGGAAGCTCGAGCATTGAGCCCGGTTTCATCCCGCAACTCACAGGAGCAAATGATCTTCGCTATTCCGTCTCCATGGAAAATAACAGTCTGACGACTCTGCCAGAGACCACATTTAAAAACTTGCTCTTTCCCATTGGACGTCTCTTCGGTTTGGAGTTGAAGGGGAATCAGTTTGTGTGTAATGACCAAATGCAGTGGATCAAAAGTGGAGACCACTCTGACACGTGGAAGAGGACTGTACGAGATGTGGACTGCATAAATGACCCAGGTCAAACCATTTTCACTACAGATTTGGTCAAGCCAAAAAGTAATAGTGCAAGTTCATTATTTCAGTTTAGTTGGATGACTTTTGTCACCGTCATTTTTACATCCTTCCGTTTTGTCTTGTTCAGTTGATTGTTTTTCTCTATTCATTCCGATCCCCACTTTTGATTGCTGTACTTATTTCTGATTACTAATTACTTATTCTCAATGACTTAAGTTGTTTAAATATTTACATATAAATTGTACATGTAACATATAGTTGTAATTTTTAATGAAAGTAACTCTCCTAAATAAATAAATGATGATAGAAACGTGATTCAAAAACTGTTATGATGTATGCGATATTTTATTTAATTCCCTATAAATCAAAGGTAAAAACAATCAGCGATTTTAGGAGTTCCAAGTTGGAACTTCCAACGAATATTAAAAAGGAAATAATATTTCATATGACTATCAAAAGTTTATATATATTCAATGTACTTATATTCATTTTGCATGGATTTCACAGGAATTACAAAATATCAAAATGTGTTATAAAACAAGAAGAGGCAAAGAATATTACGTTTGCATTACATGTTTCTCATTTTATGACTTAAGGTAACTGAGGATTACTTTTAAATTGATGTGCTTGTGATAATAATGTTGCTAAAGGTAAAACACTATTCAAATTCATAAAATTCAAGGGATTTTGACTTTGATTGCTGCTAGTTGAAAAAGTGGAAGTTGTAGCTGGAGTTTGACTATTTACAATTTTACTTGTCGAGTATTTTTCGGTACTAATAGATTCGGAAGTTAATTGCGAGGAAAAAGAAGAAGGTTGAGGTTGTTCTTCTCGTTGAGCTCGACTCTGAGCTAAAGCCATGTCTCTTGCTTTCCTCCTCAACTTTTTCTCTCTCATCATGGCATTATATCTGAAATATTAACCATTGTTATTTTGTAGGCATACAAAATTAAATGGATATGGATTAACATGATAATGAAATAATAATAAATAATCAAGCTGAAAAATATGTTTACTTGAGTCTTCCTTCTTCGCTGTGTGTATTTCTCGCATGCTCTCTCAAATGGCCAGAAGTCTGAATATCAATAAATAATAAACATGTAGAATTTATTCATGCCTTTATGCATTTATGGAACATATTTAAAATTCAAAACAATGTTTCACCTTGAATGTGGCACCACACTGAAAAAATTACAAAAATTCAACACGTTACATATTACGTTTTGTTTTGTTTTTGAGGTTAGTTTAATTTTAATTATAAATCTAAATAGTGAATTGTTATTATTACTGAGACTCACTTGATCACAAAAAAATGATCTGACGTCTGTATGAACATATTTTATGTGATATTTTAAATTATTTGGTCCAGCAAATCCAGCCCCACATTGGTCACAAACTGCAAGAGAAAGGAAATGACAAAACTACTATTATCTAATCAAATAATAATATAGTCATAATAACAAAATAATACTCATTTTTCCATACCATGAGCGAGATTTGAGAAATGAAAGTTTTTCCGATGCAGCACGAGAGCGAGGTTCTAGAAAAACGATAAATTATTCATTAAAAGCTGTACCGAGTTCAAAAGCATAATATATGTAATATGTTGTATGATAAGAAAAATTAAAAGTAAAAGTAGACTGAAATTTATAACAAAATAAATAATCATACCGTGAAGCAATCCACATTGCAATCAGTACACACAAATGATTTAGCAGGTTCAGATTGTTTGGCAATTTTCTTTCTCTCCTTTGTCATTTGTTGATATGCTTTGTACTTTTGCAATCCATCTTCAGAGTGCATTTTCTTCATGTGTGATTCTAAACTATACTGTACATACAAAATCAAATCACAAAACACATTATTATACAAAATTCATCCATCACAAAAGGACAGTAATAATAATTATGTGGGCATTGCAAATTATTATAATTTGTAAAAGGTAAAAAGACATACTCGATTTTTATATGTACGATTTTC
This sequence comes from Sminthurinus aureus, assembly GCA_034698265.1. NCBI lineage: Eukaryota > Metazoa > Arthropoda > Collembola > Symphypleona > Katiannidae > Sminthurinus > Sminthurinus aureus. Next base: position 3,216 of record JAQGBH010005776.1, on the reverse strand, counting down.
ACAAATTTGACAGGTGCGGGATTCGACTGGCTCTTCCGATAAGACGTGTGACCTGGTGACATGAGTTTTGAATGTAGTAGTCCTTGGAGTTTGGAAACCACAGAATTGACATGTTAGCAGTCCTCTATTGTGGTGGTACTGCTTCTTGTGGCCTGAAACAATACAGATGAACGAATTAATTATCATTTATCATCACAAAAATACATACCAGACATTGTAACTGAAATGACCCGATGTGGAACGGTCATTTTAATTAAATGCTTTTGAGTTGGCAGTCTTTTAGAATAAATTAGGATTAGTAAGTGTGCAAAATTTCAAGTCTTAGAAACTTCCCCTTTGGGGGTGGGGCGGAATCTTAGTTTTTAAGTCCCCACATCCGCCATTTCCACAATTTTCAACTTTTTTGAATTTTTCCAACGGATTCTAATAGAATGGCGTATTTCGGGTGAGTGAAAGCTTTACTTTTTTCAAAAATGTCAAAAACACGCCTTCCAGGCGCTTTTTTAAAAAACCACCGAAATCCATTTTTTCAAGACCGCTAAAAAAGTACATAATGACCATATACATGGCATGTAATACATCAAAATGATTGTCCGAGCTCCCTTGCTATGTTTATGTTAGTTTTATGTCAATACATGCATTTTTGTGACCTCCAGAGGTCGTTTTATTCCAGCTTGTGACCTCAACTTAAATGTCCTCTAAATTTTGCACACTTACTAATCCTAATTTATCCTAAAAGACTGCCAACTCAAAAGTATTTAAAAAAATTTCACCGTCCCACATTAGGTCATTTCAGTTGAACTGTCTGATACATTTGAACTGTACACTACAAAAACAAAGAAATGTAGAATACATAATACTTTCTATTCACTTACATTTAAGGTAATATGGAGTGGCAAATTCGGCGGTGCATTCATCACATTTGTATGGATGAACCAATTCTCCAGGTTTATAGGATGCACAGAGTTTCTCATGATACTGGCATACAAAAACAGAGAATAGCCAATGTTTTATCTTCTTACTCTTTCTCATATTTAGTCAACTATTAACAATAATAATTAGTAATTAGTATTGATAACATATTTACCCCAGCAGCAGTCTTTGTCGTTTGGATATTTGAACAAGCTTTACAAATTCCATGACCCGGCTGTAAATGTTCCTTTTTAGTGTGTGAAAAGCATTCAGCTTGAGAATCAAAATAAAGATCACAGTACCTGTTTTACAAAAAAAGAGGTAAAAGGTGTAATGTATGTATCACAAATCATTTAAAAGTAAAATAAATTAATATTATGCATTAAAAAAAAGGTTTTAGCTTTTTAGCTTTTAATTTACCAGCAAGGATTGGGATATTTCAACTTCCTCTTTCTGTACAAATAATCCAATTTTTTTCTCTGAGCTCTTGATTCCGGTTCTCCTGTTATTTCCTCTTCTTCTTCTTTATTGCCACCACTTTTGCTTTTGATTTTATTTACATTATTCTTGGCCTTTTTTAATGACGATGAAGCTGCTTTACACTTGTTACTTTTTCCTCTCTTTGGTTTCTTTTTTATTGTTTTTGCTGTGCTACTCTGTCTTGGCTTTTTGGAAATTCGTCCACTTGAAGTTTTACGTGCTGGTTTAGTATCCTCTAAAAAATAAACAACATCGCATTACAATTAAAATACATTTCTCTATTTCACATAATTTATTTACACAAAATAAAAGGTGTTTACAAATTCCTAAATCTTACAATATAAAACATGTCATGGGATAAAAAATAACTAGCAGGAAAAAACATTATTGAAATGTGGAATAGTTGATGATTTTACCATGAATTTCCATTTCCATGTGTTCTGATGGACAAAAGTCATCATCTGGGACATAATCATCATCATCATCATTATTGGAATTATCTACATCTTCTTCAGTTTTATTATCAATAGTTGAATCTGCAACATTTGACTTGCGTCTTCTCTTCCTTGTTTTGTTATTAGCAGAGAGAGCGGCCTGAGCTATCGGGTCATTTTCAAGCTTTTGCATAATCTATAAATAAATAAATAATATGTACATAAAATATAAAAACACGTCCGCGCTAAGAGTAAAAATTGTTAGTATCAATCTTGTATAAATTTAAATGGATATTTGGTAACTTACAACCCAAGGGCCTGGATGTAAACCAAGTCTCTCGTCATCTTCTTCTTCTTCTTCTTCTTTTAGTTCTTCATATTCATTGTCACTTCTAAATTGTACATCTTCTGTTTCCGGCTCCTGTTTAACTTTCCTCATAATATCATGTGCTTGGATGCAGTCGTCTAATTTTTTGATTTCTTTGGCAAGCAACGAGTCAAGTGTACGAAGTTGGTTAAAGTCATTGTAAAATTTATCAAGATTTGTAAATACTTGTAGACAACCATCACACAATTTCACATTTTCTGACAGCATTGTTGTTGTTGTGTTGGTGGTTAACAATGGATCAAGAGCAGACGACATCCAGGAAGGAGAATCAATGAATGCAGCTAAAAAGTCAAGTTTATAAATTGATGATAAAGATTCAGATATTTTCAAAGTATTGTAGTCCACTTCTATTCTTTCACCATTACGCAGATCGAGGGGATGGCAACAATTCACACAGTAGGCAGATTCCAATTCTGCTTCCACTTCCGGTTCATTAAAGTCACTCATCATTTTGAGCTTAGTTTGATGGACTTTATTTAGAAAAAATCTGCCGAGTCAAATGTATAAAATGTTCTAAATTACTGAGCCATCCACAAAACACAAAATCCTGTGACAAAAAAATACAAATGAAGTAAAATCACATACTATTTTAAACTTTAAACAAGTAACATTAAATATTCTGATTTACCAACAGACTACAATTGATTCAAAGATAAAAATGTGTACTTACTCAAACCTCAACACAATTTCACAAGATATTAAAACTTTTATAAAATTGTCAAATATCAAATATCTGTCCAAAATCCACAAACAAGATCCAAAATATTTTCAAAGTCCTTCCGCCGAGGTACAAGGAAAACAGACAAAAAGTCAAACGACATTCGTCTTTAACCTTCAATGTGTATCCAAATTTTAATTAAAGTGATGCTTGTAATTTTAATGTTACATTGATATTTTGCAATATAAATTATAGTTAAATCGTGATTTAAACCCTTTTTATTCATACTAAACCTTTCTAAGTGTAAGTACTTACTTAAATGAGATGACACGATGTAAATATTT
>JAQGBH010005775.1:0-13665 GCA_034698265.1 Sminthurinus aureus | reverse complement strand
ATCCGGGATTAACAAATCCAAACCTTTTGGAAACAAACAACCAGCTGATGACATCTTGGCAAACATTTTAAACTTCTGAATTGTTTTTAAGGAAAGATTAGACCAATTTCTTTTGAAAAAACTTGTCGCAACTCAAACTTCAAGAATTACAATGACAATGGGAGAAAACTGTGGAGCAATGGAAAAAGCGCTTCAAAATCCATTGGTAATCAGATTATTTTTACAAGCTATATTTTTTTCTTTGGTTCCAAACAAATCAGTGGTTGTTTTCAATTGATTATTGAGTATTGATTTTTTTGACTGATTATTTTGTTCTTTGAAATTATTTCAGATTCTGCAGCACACGTTCAGAAGTCTGAGTTCTCCGGATCTCTTTGCCTGTCGTCTCGTCAACAGTTTGAACTGGTTTGATTTGGCCACTGAAATTTTGTGTGAGAAGAAGGAAATTACAATTGAACTAAATTTTTCTGCTCCGTTGATAAGCGAACAATTTTCTCCAGCTTTTGAAAATCCATCTGAAAATCCGTGGTCTTTGAAATTCCTCGTCAAATTCGTCAAAGAATCCCATTTTTTCCCGTGTTTCCGATTCCGGTTTTCTGGTGTGTATTTTGACGATGAAAATCTACACAAGTTTTTCTCAGTCTACGGGAGATTCGTCATCGAGTTGGAACTGGATCTGATCGCCAGGACAAATGTGAACAACGCTATTGAAAGTCTTGGAGAGATAGCTTGGAAAAAACTTGTAAATCTTGAGAAATTGACCATCTGGAAAGTTGCTCTCGGCTGGAGTTTGTCAACGCGCCTTTTTTCGAAAAAGCTGAGACCAGAAGCAAAGCTACAAAATTTAAAATACCTGAATTTTGACCAATCGTTGGGAAGCGGTGACTTGAAATTTCTCCAGGATATTCAAAATGCAGCACCAAATCTACAAACAAAAAATGTCCAGGAAATTTCATTCGTCTCTCCGAAAACGGAAAATGGGTCAAATTTAATTTGGGGTGACAAAAATTGTCCAAATTTGATGTTTTTTCCTAAAAAATCAAATATGAGTTTTTATGAGCGAATTTTGAGGACTAAAACAAAATTCCGGAAAGTCATAGTCAAGCTGGAAAAAGTGAGAAAAAGACCGGAAATTTTGTCCAGAGCCGCGATTATTTTAGCTGAAATTCTCAAAATGAGTCAGTCAACTCTGAGAGATTTAGACGGCGTCATGGAGATTTTATCTACAGCCAAAATCCAGCTCAATCAATTCAAATTTCCTCAGATTGAACAGTTGACTTTGAAAACTCCAGCAAAAAGTTGTCCAGAGAAATAAAACGAAGAAGAAGAAAATGTCTTCGCTAATTCACTTTTGAATCTGGATTTTAAATCCACTTGTGAAATTTCTCCCAGTTTTCCATCTCTTTCAACAATTAATCTCGATTCCCTGAATTTCCTTGAAAATTGCCGAGTCACTTGAAACTGTGAAAATATTGAAAAGTGATGCTGTTTTTTCCTGTGCTGAAGAATTTCAAAAACTTGCAAAGAAATTTCCGATGCTGGAAAAACTGGAGCTGAAAAACATCAACAATTTTGAAGAATGTTCTCACGCCCTCTGGGAAAATTTTGGGAAGGTGAAAAATCTCCAAATCAGAATTTCAGTTGAAAATTCCCATTCAGATTCAAATCTAGAAGACGTTTCTATGGACACCGCTTTTCTTAACATGGGAAAAACATCGTCAATTTTGAATCTCCAAGGTAACTTTAAAAATTTTAAATGACAGATTTTTCCCATTACAAAGGAAACATAATTCTAAATTTTTCTGAATTTTACAAAAAAATAAAACAAATGAATGTTTTTTTGGCAGAGTTAAAAACGCTGCATTTGACGTTCACTCCAAATCCTAAAAATTCAGGATCTGGAAACGGAAATTGGACTCGGTGGGATTTTATTAAAAGCTCAACGCTGCTCTTCGCTTTGCAGAATATGAAAAGGATCAAGTCAATTAATTTGGCTGTGGATGCGAGAAAGACGAGTTTTACAGGTAAAATTATTTCTCTCTTTTGCCATTTTTGGTGTTTTCTACCTAATAAATGGTAAAAATTATAAAGGTCTTTTGAACTTGAATTTTAATTGTGCATTTAATTTGTGTCATTTTATGGTCGTGTTTGTACATAGACAAGGCAGAAATTCTGAAGCAGCTGGAGGATTTAACGCCGTTTGCCTTTATCCAAGTTCAAGTCAACGAAAAACAAGAGCCAAACAGAGAAATATCTGTAAACGCCCAAGACGACCAAAATATCATTAAATCATTTTGTTGTTTTTTTTCTTTGTACATTTTTTCATAAAGTTTGTGAGTTTGTCAATTTTCAATGGAGTAAAAATTTGAATATAAAATCATATGAGCTCGATCAAGAAATTCTGCAGAGGTCAATAAAAATAAACAATTCTTTGACAAATTCATGTCGAAAAATTACTTATCAGGTGTGTTGTAATTTCACACGAAATTTTTGTGGGATACGGGAAAATGACGCTGGATTTGGGTTTAGATTCAAATTTGGATTAGACTTTCCAATTGGTCTCAACTCCTCGAAATGAGAAAAGGGAAAAAATTCAATGTCCTTGAGACTTGCTCAAGTTGACCTGGGATTTTTATCAGGATTTGATGCTGAATTGGAATTGGGATTTCTTGTTGATGTGCTTTAACTTGGTTGTTTGAATTTTTGACTTGCGTTTCTTTTTGTTCTGCTGACGATCCTCATTTTCCTCAAATAAAGTTTAAGACGGATTCAATTCAAATAACTTCAATTGGCGTTGGCTAATTTTCTTCAAGATGACTTTACTCTTGCATTGCACTTGATTCTCGATTCTCGATTTTCGAATAAAAGAAGGAGAACACACAAACCGTCGGCGCAGCCAAAATTATGAATCGAGAAATTCAAAAACTTTAAAAGAACTTCATATGCCAAGTTTCTTGATGTCCGACAAAAAATTCTATTACAAAATCTGCACAAAAAATAAAAGGGAAAAGAGTAATGCGAAAAACGATAGATTCTCTTTTTTCCTCCTTCTTAAAAATGAACAGTATTTAAGCAAAGTTTTGAAATTGAAATTTTATCAGTTGCTATGGCAACCAGTTTATCAAACAAACATGGAATACTTGAAGCTTTTGTTCTGTTTCCATTTTCCATAGCAACAACAAAACGAGATGCGTGTCACTCGAAATCAAAGTTTCTGATCTCTCGAGACTAAAAGTGCGGAATCCGTATCCAATATCCAACATTCAGTATTGTTGAGGTGATGAATGCAAAAGTAGTGATTCAGCTACTCAACATGGAAAAACGCGGAGAAATCTCATCCATTTCACACACAGAAATCCAGATGATGGAGAAAATTGAAATGAAATCCAAGTGATTTTATGATTTTTGTCAATGCAGAAAAAATTGGATGTTCATCACAATTGTAAATTGATAAAAAGTTCTTTTTGCGCTTGTTTAAAGAGAGGAAAGGTAGAAAATTTTTGGAAATTTGAAGTGTTTTATTTCTCTCGTGTTTTTTAGCAGTTGAAACTGCAAACAGGGCCGGTCTTTGTATTTCGGCGCCCTACGCAAACTATACGCAAAGTTTTTCAGCGCCCTACGCAGACCATTTTGGCGCCCTACGCAGGTCGTTTCGGCGCCCACTGAAAACAAATTACTTTTTCGTGTCAACTAGCATTAACACAGAAAGCTGCGTAAGGTCGGCAACTAAAATTCTGTTTCTAAACCCCTGAGTAAGGCGCCCTTTTGTATTTAAGGTCAATCTAAAAAAGAGAAGCCATTTGTTTTTCAGTTTCCCGGTTTAACCTTCCTGAAAATAGTAACTTTTCAACCCAATTTTCGCTCCAGGGCCTAGATCGACTTGTTGGACTATGTTTCGACTTGTGGAGCACGAAATTTAAAGCACAGTTGAAAGCATGAAGCTGTTCAAGTTTTCAATAAAAATTGACCATTTTTATTGTAAACTGTCAATCGAATTTAAATAATGAAGGTAAAAGTATGATGATAATAAATGATAATAGAACACTACAAATCCAATAATTTCATGAGGCGACCCGGTTTCGGTTTATTATTTTAGTCCATCATCAAGCCTCTTTAATTAGTAGCTTGTCCTTTTTTAAAAAAATTTTTTTCAAAAATTATTACAGAGACATTAAAAAATTATTGCTACTAGTTCTTAGTTTTGTTTTCTATCACACATGCTCATTTCTATGCTGTCCTTTCAAGTTGAAGCATTAAATGTCCTTGAATTCTATAGCCTTTTGATTTTGCAGTACAAAAAAAGTGTTTCATGTAGCTTAAAGCAAGCCGGAAACTTTTCTTTTTTGCGCCCTCTTTTTGCTTTTTGGCGCCCCCATTTTTCCTTTTTTGCGCTCCCTTTTCTTCTTTTTTGCGCCCTCTTTTTGCTTTTTGGCGCCCCTTTTTTTCGGCGCCCTACGCAGCTGCGTAGTTTGCGTATTGGTAAGACCGGCCCTGACTGCAAACAGTCATTTTTGTAATCATATAAATAAACTAATGCAAATTCTCAACTAATAAAATACTCAAGACCATTTTTAGTTTAGTAGTTTTTTGAGGGATTTAGTACTTTATTTCCTCCTCACATCACATTTAATTATATTACTGTTGCTGAATTCCTTAATTAATTAGAATGTCCAACGTCTTTTACAAACGAAAAAAGAAACAGAAAATAAAAATAAAAAGTAAATGAATTCCCTTTTCACTGTAAATTTCATTTCTCTTAGATCACACTGGAGTGGGAAAATTCAAAACGGCCGATCGTATGAAAAGTGAAAAGGAACAACTTTTTTCATGTTCGTTTTTTGTTGTTGGGAATTTTTTGTAAAATAATTTAACAGGTTTTTTCATGTTCGTTTTTCGTTTTTGGGAATTTAATTTGATAAGATAATTCATTATTTTAATAATTTAACAACAGTTTTGAGTTTTGAGTTGAGGACAAATTTGGATTAGCAGGTAGAAAAAGGAAAAAGGTAAGCTCTTAAAAATTACACATCATTCATTTAGATACCTTTTTACACAGTACTAATTGTAATGAAATATTGTGTTGAACAAAAGAATGATTATTACACCATCAAAATTGACATTATTAATTCTAATTGTTCTGTTTAATATTTAGTTCCCGTTCGTTCCATCTTTTGTTAAACTGTGCTGAATTTACTGTCCAATTTACATGAAAATGTCCAAGGTAATTGGGGATCAAGTGGAAATCGCTGAAGATGCTGTGAGATGCCGTTCTATTGTTGAAATTATTTGGGAAGTGAAAAATTTCACCAAGTTGGAGATAAATAAAACTATTCACTCGCCAATTTTTCATGGAGAGAAATGTGCTGAAAAGTGGTAAGGATATTTTCCATTGTTTATGTAAATTCGTATCATATGTAATAGGATCATGTAATAGGATCATGTCTTTACACCTATGTGGATAAAAATAGTAAATCATCAATTCTCATTTTACTAATAACTAATAATAATAATAAATATAATTTTGTGTTATTCTACTAGGCGACTCAGCGTTGAATTGTTTAAAAAGGCTGAAGATACGGAAAAACATGTAGACATTGGGTTGTATCTGATTGAATCTGTTGAAGCTGTAAAAGTCCAGTATCAGATCAATTTTTTGAACTCTCAGAATAAAGTCGTCAGTGAAGGTATAACATTTAACAATTAGTAACAAATGGGAAACACATTTTGATGTCATAATAATATAATATTATATTATATTATACGTGTAGTAGGTGTACAATAATAATAATACTAGAATGTGTTTTATGTAGTATGCATTTCGTGTAATTGGAGTACTTTAATTTCCAGGAGAATTTGTAACTTTCGAATTTTTGGTGGGTGATGCAGACGTCACAAGGGATTTATACCAGGGTTATGTTGATACACCCTGGTTGTTTAATAGTTCGTTGAGACTTCATTGTCAAGTTATAACTCAAACAAGTAGGAATCTGAAACAACAACGAGATGATGAGGAATGTTCAGTCAAAAAACAGTTGAGATCATTTCTTACAAATGGGGATTTTGCTGATGTGATACTCAAGACGGAAAATACATCATTTCCTGCTTCCAAATTAATTTTAGCTGGTAAGTAATAGATATCAATGATTGTTTTAAATTTTGAAAATCAATTTGATGTACCCGCATCAAAATCTGGGAACAGGATTCGTCTGGATTTTTCGGACAAATTTTCGCCCAAATTTCGGCCGAAAAAGTCAGTGTGACGGACAGAATTCTAATGGATTCGGCTAATTTTGCTTGGATTTTCCAGGTAGTTAGCCGAATTTGGGCGAGTTAGCTGATTTTTTCAGCCGAAAATTGAGCGAAAACTCGGGGGCTAGAAATCCTAACAGAATTTCCTGTGGATTTTTGATGCGGGTAATATTTAATTTTATAGATTATATTATAATTGATTCTAGTCTATCAATGCAACATATTTTTTTTTTACTTTTGACCATGTCCTTGCAGCTCACAGCCCTGTGTTTAGTGCCATGTTCTCATCTGGAATGCTCGAGTCAGCAGAAAATGTTGTCAAAATTGAGGATTGCTCGGATGAAGCTGTGAGAGGATTCCTAGACTTTTTGTACACTGGAGAAACTCAGGTTCTGGAGGAAAATCCAGTGGACTTGTTGAAAATCAGCGATAAGTATCAAGTGATGGAGTTAAAAAAGACGGCTGAATCTGTTATTCTGAGAAAATTAACAATTCAAAATGCAGTTGAAATGTTGATCCTTGCTCATTTTCACAGCCCAACAACAATAAAACCAACGGTCATTGCGATTGTTAATCGGTTAGTTTTGGTCCATTTTTTTATGTAATATCTTGTTGTGTTTTTACTTCTCATTACATTGGGACTGACGTTATCTTGGTAATATATTATAATATGATTTGGTAATGGTTAAATGCAACGGTAAATTTTTATTGTTGTGCTTTTGTTCTGTAAATTTCAGGAATTCAAAGGAAATTCAGCAAACTCCGGAATTCAAGGAAATGGCAAGCAATTTTCCATCATTATTATTGGATTTGTATATGCAAATGACATCCGTTGATAAATCATAAATTCCATTTGTCAAAATGTTTTTCTGCTTTACTTTTTTTATCTTTCATTTTTAATGAAATATGAAATTGAGAAAATATGTATCATACACAATTTGTTTTCTAAAGTAACTTTTAAACACTGAACATGTTACCTTTTTTTTTGTTTTTGCATGCTTAATCTTAAATATATATATAATATGATGAAATACAAAATACACTTGATTTTATTTTTCTCAGTTGAGGAAATTAGTAAAATAATAATAATAATAATAATAATAATATTTAATGAATTCCGTTAACATCATTGATTCGATGTCACCTGATGATAATACAATAAAATTATTATATAATTTTTCTGGCTCTTGTTTCTTGACTACGTAGTGCGCTTATATTATTTATTATTTCAGCTAGGAATTGCAGTGTAAGATGCTTTTGGTTCTTCCTCATGTCATCAATTTATCTTGTGTGCAATTTAATAATATGTAGTTGTTGAAGGTTAAACTGATTCCAGTATTTTTATTACGAACGAAAGTTTACTCCTCAAAATCACCGCATCCTTATCAATTTTGGTCCATAAATTTAATATTATTACTTTTAGTACCCTCCAGTGTTGTGTTGTAATCTGATTAAATGTAATCTAGATTACTAGATTACAGATTAAATCTGTAATCTGTGATCGATTACTTTTTTTCAAAATAAGCAAAGTAATCAGTAATTTGACTGAAATTCTCGATGTAATCTGTGTAATCTAAATTTTAGATTACTAGATTACAATTTTTTCAAAATTTCAGCAAATTTTTTGAAAAATTTGGACTATTTTTTCTAAAAAAGGTCATTTTTATCCCACGGGTATATTACTTTTATAGAAAATTCAAAAATATTTTCACACTGTTGTCAAAGTTTAGACAATTAAATTTTTTCATGCGCAAAATTTACGCTTTTTCTGCAATATAAAAAGGGAAGTAATCCCTGTAATCTAGATTACAGATTACTTGTAATCTGTAATCGATTACTTTTTGCGAAAATTTTTAAAGTAATCTGTAATCTGTAATCTAAGCCATATTTTTGACCAGTAATCTGTAATCTGTAATCGATTACTTTTTCCCAGTAATCAATACAACACTGTTATCCATTATCCATGAAAATTTCCAAACATTTAAAATTTAAGTCGAAATTCCCAATTTTTAAAGGTTATGCACATAATATATTATGCTAATGATTTCTTGCGTAGTTTTTCCTCATTTTTTCTAATGAGCTCCCTAAACTGAAAATTCATGATCATTCTTTATTCTTTGCTCGGTTTTCAATTTTCAGGCTTCAGGATTTTTCCTTGAAATGTTGAAAATCCATTAAATGCCGTGATTTTAAAATTAATCAAATGCATAGCAAAATAGTGGGGAAAATATATGAGACATGAAATGAATAAGATGCATCAGGAATCAGGAAAATCCAAAGCCATCACGAGGTAATTAGTTATTTGTTGTACTCAATGTTCAAGTTTCCACCTACAGGCACTATGATCTATAATCTATGCATAAAACTGTTCTCGCCACATTTACGAATTCCAGGGATTTCCAGCGGATCCAAGTTTTTCATCTTAAAAAATATCTACAAATCATGTTTTGATGAGCTGAACGCTTTCGGATTTGGGCATTGGATTTCAAAAGTGACAGATTTGGGCAAAAAAATTGACCCGAAAACCCATTGAACATAATTTATCAATTTTATAATGTATCCCTCACAACATACAGCGTACATTGTGCATGTAAAACTGCATTAACATTTTTCCGGTCCATCTCCACAATTCAGAGATGAATCATTGGATCATGAGTCCAAAATCCAAAACCCTTACAGAGCAAAAATCAGAACTCACCTTTACGTATAATTAAATCCTTCACATCATTCAATCATACCTAACATTTGAAAGTAGGATTGGCCATGAAAAGGTTCAAGTATTTTTGCTATCTACCTAATTTAGATTAAAGTTGTTGTGTTCAATGCTCAATTACCAATTACCAGTTATGCAATAAACATGAATGGTCACTTTAGCATTAGAAATTAGAACAGATGAAAAGGACCGAAAGCAACACCGCGTAATGTCATGTTGTCTGTTGTACTAAATAGTGCATATTCTGATGAAATGAAACATTCATATCACAAAACACCTTTTGACTACACAAGTATTGAATATTAAATTCAAATTGATTGTTCTTCTTGTTTTTCTGTTTTATCTCTCATCTCTGATATCTGGTGTCTCTCGACTCTCCACACCTAAACAATCATTTTATCTGTACATTTTTAAAGGTCGAGTAAAACGGAACATGATAATAAATTTATTATTCATGCAGAGTCGGCATTTTTGAGTTTAGATTTCAAACGAGCTGTTTTATTCCGTTGTCAGTCGTTCCGTTTGTATTATCCTGTCCATTACTATTATAAATATCAAAGAACTAATTTCTCATTGTTGGGGCGTTGAAAATGACGCGTAGTTTTCCATTACTAGTATTGACAGCAATATTCTGCACACTTGTCTTTGTCACCAAAGTTCATGGAGCGGATGTATTCAATAGAAATCTTGTCATCAATGAAAATTACACGGTTGACTGGACAGTGGATTTGCCCAAGAAAAATGTAACTTTTACGGTTCAAGCAAAAACAAAAGGATGGGTCGGCTTTGGAATTTCACCACAAGGAGGTTGTTTATAATAATAATTATTTTTACAAAATGGCGTAATTATTACACAAAATTTTTGAAAATTGACATTTGACATTTGACCTCTAACCTTTTAAATTTCTATATATTGTTTATGTATTATTGGATAGGAATGAACAATGCTGATGTTGTGATTGGAGGAGTTGAGAACAAAACTTCCACCTTTTTTACCGTAATTTTCCTTAAAATATCATAAGACATTGTTTATTATATAACAAATAAATGAAATTGGTTTAAAAAAGAGAAAAAATCTAAATCGTCGTGTAACACGATTTTAATACTCGCTTGATGAATAATTCAATGCGAGCGGGTAGCGCAGCATGCATCAATCTTTCCGTCGGAACGATTTTGATTCGCTTTCCAACCACAAAAGCTTAAGGCTCCGTAAGCGAAGCTGTGTATACAATTGCACCTCGATATATGTGCAAAAACAAGTATTTTGACCTTACAAAGTCATTTCCATGCAAAAACCCCAATTTGAATTTTTCGACCCACTCCCCCACCTGGGTCACGTAATATATATATGAACGGCCCCTTGGTACACGTGTATGTACATAGCATTTGTACATGTGTGTTTGCAAAGAAGTGCATTCATATACATAATACATATGTATGTAGCATATGTGTGCATAGCTGCTTTTGTTTTTATAGTGTACTTTGCGCATGCGCAGACGTAGTGATGACAGACGGATCTGGTCAGCGTAATAGGGTAGCTTGCTACTCTGCGGTACCCTAAAAATCTAAATCGTGGCAAAGCACGATTTCAATACTCGCTTAATGAATTCTTCATAGCGAGAGGGTAGTGCAGCGACTCCAATCAGGTCCGACTAAGTAAGCAATTGTTTGCTTTGGATTGTATACAGAAAAGTACGGGGCAAAGTGAGACTACACGTTCTGTATGGCCATAGACTCAAAAAAGTACATATGCATGTCTGGGTGAAACAAAAAAGAGCCGCAAAAGTTCAGCTTCAGCCGAGAATTGGACCCCCCCCCCCACTATGTGTTCACCCTACAGAAGCAAGTCTCTAAACCACTGAGCCACGAAGTCACTTCATTGGGATATGTATGCTTGAGTATATCCTCACGCTAGTGCATATATGCTGGAGTATATAGTGCATACATTATACAGGTATATATCCTGTAGCTCGCTTATGCGCAATGGCAGTGATGACAGACAGACGGACAGACGAATCTGTCCAGACTAATAGGGTAGCTAGCTTCGCTGCACTACCCTAAAAAGGAGTAGGAGACTGTAAGTGGAAAATGGAGAACAAAATGATCCCGTCGGAAATATTTCTCCGGCTCCACCATCGTCGACTGCACCAGTCTCAACAACATGTAAAAACAGTGAAAAATCCCGAGACAAAAGTAAATTTTCCAAACGACAATTCTTATTTTACTCGACTGCCTCTGAATTCTCCCAGTTTCCAAGTCAACTTGAATCGGCAGGGGATTCAAATATGACCGAATTTTAAACACCTTGAAATTCCACCCATTTTCCTTAAATGTCAACATTTTCTTGTTTTTCTTGTAGACCGTTTTGCGTTTTACCCTTTGAATTTGTTTAAATTTAGCAGGTTAAGCGTCTGTTCACAAAGAGTTGAGCAGAGTTGAGTTGAGGAATGAACAAGAAATATAAGAAATATGTGATGAAATGACGAAATGTCCGTTGACATTGAAACAACTACTTTCCGCACGGTCACTATTTGCTCTTTGTACAAAATTACAAGGAGTTTCTGGCTTTTCTTTGCGTTGGCGTGCCGAATTACGGAATAGTGTCAATAAATGACGACAGAAAGAATTGTCAAGCCAAAAATTGCAGTGAGTTGTTCATCTTTGTTTGTTGTTCATTGTCCGTTGTCCGTCCTGCAAATCCTTGTCTTGGTATTGGTATTGACATGTATTTATTTTACCCTGAGCATTGAGCAGAATGGCAAACGTATGTCGGTTGGGTAGGGACTAGTGAGTGTAGTAAAACCCTGGAATACTACGTGCCACTTTTGCGTTTAACCACAGATATTCGAGGTCAAAGGTAAAAAAAACGTCAAAACTTGCTTCACGTTTTATTTTATTTCTCAGGATCCTGCGAGCCGATTTGGATATGAGTTAGCAAGTTAAATAGGCAATCGTATGAAGGTTAACGCCCATACAAAAAACATTTGAAATTCAGCTGGATTTTACAAAAATACCACGTAAGATAATCTACCTACTTTTTACGTTAAAACGTATAAATCCATCAAAAAATGAACAAATTTCTTCTCAGTTGTCTTTCTTAAGGAAATCTTTGAGCTGAGACTCCAAATTTGCAGCATCAACTCGCAACATCATGAGGTTAATCATATATTTTTTCCAGATTTTTCCATAAGGCACAAGTGCGTTAAAATAGATTTCACTTTAAGTACGATTTTGAAGCCTAAAAATAGAGTTTTGTGAAATCAAGGAATTCAAAAACAAATTTGGCACCATGACGACTTTGGTATAAGCCGAGGTAACATTTGTGATGCATCAGCTTTTTCAACTGCCCCTCCCGCTTGTAGGAGGGGCCAATTTTATTTCAAAATTTTAGACCCACGTGCGCTAAATTGGGGATTCTCGACTTCTGTAGGGTATTTTTTCACACGGTTTTCGGATTTGACATGTCGAAAGTAAGCTGCACACCACCCGAGTGCCGATTTTTTACGGGCGGGAAAAAACCCGCCACGGCGGGATTGCACCAAACCCGCCGATTTTACGTGGCGGGTTTTAGCTTTCCGCATATGGAAAGTACTTGGTGGAACAATTACACCTTATTGAAGCCCTATTTGACCCTGAGATGTTTTGGATGTGACGTGTAAAGTACATTTCCTGCGTGATGTAAATCCTTTATATACAGACCGACAAAACTTGCATTACTAAACTTCGGTTGAACCACATTCCTTGATAAACATGAGAACGACATTGATACTTTACTACGTATAAAGGAGGAGAAAACCTGCCGAGATACTACGGCGTTAAATCTCGGGCCCGTAGTATTCCAGGGTTTTACTACACTCACTAGTCCCTACCCAACCCACATACTCCCATCCAAATCCCGAGATGGCACACTGGGTACTTTGCTTGTCAGAAGAAAGGCCGAGATAGAAACAAAAAAGTATTTGAGACTTTTGAGAGGAAACAGAAAAATCTGTTGCCATGGATGTTCCTGAAAAAGAAAAAATGGAACAATGCATGAATTTTTGAGATGAGGATGGATAATCGATAAATCTCCAGTTCATTGCAATTAAGAGAATAATTATTGCAGCGCACTTTCTTCGAGGCCTTCAGTTTAATTAAAAGTGTCCTCAAATTTACAGTCAAAAGAAGGGATTAAATTTGCAATAGTTTCCTTTACGAGCATTTTAAAAAATCAAAACAAGACAAATTAAATTGATCAAAAATCAAAACTGGAAACAAAATGATACATTTGGCAATTGACATTAGACATGGGATAAAAGATACCAAAAAAATGTGAAAATTTTAAGCTGTTTGAAAACGAGAAAACAGTCAAAAACAAATGAAATATTGAAGCTTTCAAACAGAAAAGGTGTGTTGAATTTTGACGATTGACTTTGGTTTTTTCAACATGGACTAAATCAATCCAATCAAGTCAAATGGAGCGTGAGAAAAATGAGTCCTCTGTTTCTGTGATTTTGAGCTGCGGCATCAACTCCAAAGCGTATTTTTTGCTAATCCACGTCAACTTGTCCAGGAAACTTTTCCTTTGCACTAATTTTTCTCCAGAATATGGATTTACCGTCAATTTTTGCAAATCTGTGGAAACACAAAATAATTGCATCAGTAAAAAAACTCAAATGGGAAAACAAAATGACAAAGAAATTCGCTCCGTTCAGATTTCAATG
>JAQGBH010005774.1:0-13665 GCA_034698265.1 Sminthurinus aureus | reverse complement strand
ATTCAGGACGTCGAAATCTATCGATTGGTATAGGTTTCATTAAAATCCTGATGAGGCAATTGCTGAGTGTGCATTGTAAATAGGATGTTTTTGTCATCAAGCTGATTTTCCCACTGTGTTGTTGTGCTATGGGTTTTGGTATGTTTTATTTTGCAAATTTATCTCATGAGCGAGCAAGATTGTACTATTCCAATTTTCAACACGGCATATCACACATCACACACGTTCATGTAATTACAATGACAGTGCAGGCAGCATACTTTGGATACTTTGAGTTTTGAGATTTGAGTCCGAAAACATGAACCAAAATCCCTGATAAGAATGAAAAGTGTGATACACTGTTTGGAATTTGCAATGCTGTGCGTATATCTTCTGTATTTTGTGTTTTGTATGTTACTTGTTGTACAGTACTTGAAACTTTAGAGTTTTGAATCGTACACATTTAAATTCAAATACTTTGTGCACTGTGCACTTATCGCAAAATAAATGTAGGAAAAAATGTGGTCTAATTTCTGACACACAAACCGATTTTAAAGAGTGCGTTGTCACATGCTCCATTGCATTTTCTCAAGTCTCAAGACATAACATGGTTTTCATTTATTTCAAGGTAGGATTAAAGCTAACAACAAACAAGAGAAGAATAGAGAATACAAAATATAGAAAAACGACAACTGACACATTTTAAGTTAAGGCGAGAAAAAAAATTCCTCTTATTCCACTTGATCTGCTTTACCGTGTGCATGTATAAGGTATAGACAATACATGCGAATGCACCCATCCGTCCAGTTAATTGGGTAATTAAATTAGGAAAATTCAATCAATATTTATGTATATACATTGTACGTGTTTAGTGGTTGCATAATTATACACATACCCAATTGTTTTGACATGCTGTATTTCTGAAGCCCCACAAGTTTTCCTTTTGCCTCGCTTTCTCAACTGTCAACTGACCTCGATAACAACCCTTGGGTTTCTTTGCGTAATAATAATAATGATTATTATTATTATTATTATTATTAAGAATTAAGAAGCACACTTTCACACTGTGTTTATTTCTTTAGGCTTTAAGCTTTATCCAGAATCCAGATACTCTGTACTTTTCGTTTTATATCATAATATATTTGTGTATGCTCTGAATTTGCATAGAATAATAATCGTAACTTCATGGAAAATGGAAAAGATCATAGAACTTTGAATATATCGGATATAAGATTTTTTTAGTTAAATTAAAGTAAAAAATGTTCAACATCTCAAAGCTCAAATCTGGATTTTTGACTTTCGACTTTCGACGTTTCAAAAAGTCATTTAAAGTCATTAAACGTGATAATTCAAATAAATCAAAAAAAGGTTATGAGTTATGATTATCAGGGGAAAAAATCGTTTAAAATTCACATTATATAATGATATTGTATATTGTAAATTGTAAGAAAACTGGAGCTTATAATCTATATATAAATATATGTATGAGATGGAGAAAGAATTATTGAAGATAAATGAATAAAATGAGAAATGAGAGAAAAGAGTAGTTGCATTGAATTGACTTGAGTTGAATCAAGTTGCTTGTTGCTTCTTGCTCCACGAAAAACTTGAAGTTGACCTTTTGAAAAAAAATATTATGGTTTATCATTTTTGCACAATCTTTTCATACTTAATATTTTATACATAGATTCTAGATTCACCCACAAGCTTTTAACTTTTAACACATCATATTAAAAATTCCATGTTTAGCGTTTAGTGCATATTCCATTCTGTATACTGTAACGTTAAAAGTTCCAACACATTTCAATTTACTCTAACGTCGAAACTCGAAAGTTGAAACATTGTAGATACTAGATACATTGTACATTGTACAGCTTGTTGTACAAGTGATAATCTACATGTTTTCTCCCATTCATTTCTGTGCATTTTTTGAATTTGCATCAAATCGCATTGATGATGATTCTCTATCTCTGTTCTCTCTCCTCTCTCTCGATGTTGCTGTTGCTCGCTCTTTATCTCAATGTGCATAGTGTGTGTGCATGTTTGCAGCACATTTAGCATATCATTTTGAAATTATTATGTTTTGAAGATAACAACTACTATCACCTTGGTGGTCTTCCTGATGTTCCTCTTCTCTCTCTTGAAACATTTTATGGATTAATAAATGACGTTTGTGCATAAATTATCACTGCAAAACTATACATATAAATATACTGCTACTTTTATATAACATTTTGATACATTGTATCAGTCTATATATCTATCTCTGAGGATTTTGTCCATATTCCTTTTGATATACAGCGTACAATGTATTTCACGTATAGAATATAGAAAATAGAGAAGGAACGGACGGATAGTCAATAGTGCATGGAATGATGACATATAAACTATATCTATATCTTTGTATAAATATATAAAAAAGATATAAGGGAGAGAGATAGGACACCACATAAATTTATACGTCCATCGTTCATCTACTACTACTACTACGCGAACCAATTCACTCGCTACATTTGCACTTGCACCTTGCACTTCCCTCAATTCTCAATTCTCAATCATCTTTCGTAAAGTACACGTAGATACAATTTCTTTCTCTTCTTTAACCTCAAAAATCAAAAATCAAATATTTTTCTGTTCCGTAATATTTTTACTACATCAAAATTTTAAAAGTTTCTGCTTAAAATACATGGAAAAAAGTGCGAGTTGTAGGTTGTAGATTGTAAAGAGTAAAGAGTATAAAATAGGATATAGACTCTAGAGTCTGTGGTTTTATATGACTAAACGCGTGAGTTTGAAACTTGTAATTCAAATGAGAGTGAGTGGTACGGAGTACGGAGGTGCGTATGAGGCTGACGATTAAGTAGTTTGATCAAGATTCAGATAGGAGAAAGAAGAAGAATTCGGAAATTGGGGGCGTGCTGCACCGTCGTGCTCCCCGCCTTTAAACTGGACTTCTCCGTTCCCACTCCCAGCCTTTTCTCCAACATCCAACAGCATACAACTCAACATCTTATATCCCACTGCGTTCTACTCCTTCACTTCACACTCTCTTGTGCGCTCGCCAGCTTCTCTGCTCAAAGCTCAAGGCTCAAGGCTCAAAGCTCACTCCATTCACTCTATCCACTCTATTCATCCTACATGAACAAACTCTCTATTCTACTATTCTATTCTATGTCTCCTTTCACAGTACAACTACAGCAGAGTACAAAAATCACCACCACCACACTATATAAACACAAACACCAACAACAACCACCACACTTTTGTGAGAATGTGACATGTGAACAAAGTTCATCTTAACTTGCAATTGCAAACCTAAGACAAGTTCCTAAAGTTATTACACTTAGTTGTGTCTGTCTGTGTGACAATGTGAAGTTAAAGCTGATAATTGATAACTGAGAATTAGCATCAACAAAACTAAAGTTTTAGTGAAAGTTGTGCAAAGTGAAAAAGTGACTTTTCTTATTTGGCTTTGGAACAAGAAACAAGGGTAAAATTTTAAGTGAAAGTTTCAAGTTTCAAGTGACAGTTATTTTTCTTTGTTTTTGTACTATAATAAAAAATCATTCGAAATGGTTTTAATGAGAACTCGTCAAGCAATCATGCACAGCATGGAGGCGACAAACGAAGGTCCACTGGCGGAAGAATATGTAGAGGATTTCGTCCTGGACCACTTAATAGAAGACATGAGAAATCAGGAGCACCGCGGAAGAATATTACAACCTCATTCTCATCTACAACATCCACCCCCACCTACGCCTCACTCCACAACAATGCACCTCGTCAGTGGTGGGCCCGGCTCGGGCGGTATGATAAACGGGCACAACACACATCAACACATTGTTCCTGATCAAATGCCACCCACCCCACAACAACAACAACAGCAACAACAACAGCAGCAACAGGCACAAGCCCAGGCCCAGGCACAACACCAGCAACAACAACAACAACAGCATCATCATCATCAGCACCAACAATCTCTGGGTCATCCTGGAATGTCCCTGTATTCTTCAATGCCCCATCGTGTCACAATAAAAACGGGAAGTCCTCCACCCACTCCACCAGAAGATTCCTCCCCCTCTCATTGTCCAATGCCGTCCTCACCAGGCTTCGCTACAGTTCCATCATCTCAAGCTCACACTCCTCACACTCCCCTCGTGGATCAAGATGGTTCTAGAAATCCGCACAGTATGAGTATGGAGGAAATGCCCATGTGGCCGGGACATCCTGGTCAGGGGAATGGAAATGGAATGTCACATGGTGGTCATCGTGGCTATGCTGGACCAGAACCAATTGACCTCACAGGTCAGTGTGCTGAGGGGCTGGAGCCAGTTTGGATAAGGAAGCATGAACCTTATCACTCGAGTCATTCAATGGGTATGGAGTCTCCTATTCATCATCATGGTCATGGTCTCCGCTGTCCAAGTCGAAGTCAAAGTCTAGATGGGAGAGATTCTGGGATGAGTCGATTTCCAGATGTTGACATTGCGGACCATGAACTCATTGACCTCCCAGTAAGAGAACTGAACAAAAGGCTTCATGGTCGTCCCCGGGATGAAGTTGTTCGTCTTAAGCAGAAACGAAGAACTCTCAAGAATCGCGGCTACGCTCAGAACTGTAGAACAAAGAGACTTCATCAGCGGAATCAACTCGAGGATCAAAATCGGAGGTTGCAAAATGAAATCCACAAGATGAAACAAGAGATTAATCGACTCGCTCAAGAGAGGGATATGTATAAGACCAAATTTGAAATGGTGAGACGATATCCGCCAACTAATAATAATAATAATAACAGCAGTAATAATAATAACAACAATAATAATCCAGTACAACAGAATCAAAACCATAATAATAACAACAACAACAACAACAACAATATCAATATGAACCATCAGCATCAACATCCACATCAGCCGCCCAACAATAATAATGTGTCCTCTTCCAATGGAAACTCTAATCCAAATCCAAATAGTAATAACAACAACTCTACTGGTAATTATAATCATACTAATGGCTCTCTTCTTCGTTTCACTAAAATCAATCATTAGTTTACAATTTTCACTCACTCTGAACTCTGACTCAATTTAAATGTACAAAAAAATGATACTCAATACTCAAAAATGACTTTGTATAAATATGACATGACATGTAAAATATCTTGTAACACCTTGAAAAAAATACTCTTCATCCCTCCTTCTTCTTCTTGTTTTCTTGTTCAGTTCCATTGCCTCCGCTAATTCTCCATAATCATCGTGTTGGTGTGCCATTACCATTATCCAGCGGACAAGGTTCAGAGGGTTCGGTCCATTCATCCATGTCCTCTTGTGGACCCACCAACAGCAACAGCAACCCCAGCTCACCTGAACACTCATCATACTGACGACGAAGAAGTGGGGTGATGAATCTCCGTCACTTCACAAACTCCTTCCATCTCCTCTCTGCTACTGCTACTCCTACTGCTCCTCTTCTTACAAATAATCGGGATTCAATTACCTGAACCTCATCAGCGTCTCAAGAAGAAGAAAAGTGAGTGAAAAATCAAATCACCACAAACCACAACGAACAGAATCCACACGCTCAAATAAAATGGTATAAATACTTTAAATACGTTTTTATTACTATAATTAATATAATATAAAATAGGCTATAGATTACATAAATATATAAAGATATTATATAATAATCACTTTATCTCTACACTCTATACTTACGTAATGTTAGAAAATCCAAAAAGATGTTTTTTATTTTTTATCTCCATCTTCAATCTACATACACAATTCTCCATGCATAAAAAGAAAAAGGTACATAATACATAATGTTAATATGTATTATTATTCTTTACAAGTTTTACTTTAATCGTCTCCTCTTCAGTGAAAACTGGACAGTTGTTGTGCATGTTGATTCGTGTCAGAGGAATTCTTCATCTATTTATTTTGGAAAATTATCATTGAAATTGGTTATTCAGTCCTTTTTTAATTTCATTTTGATAATTTTCCAGTCATGGGTAGTGTACTGATGATCTAAATCCACCCTGACGGAATATTATTATTATTATTATATTCTGGTCTAAAGAGCTGTGAAACCGTCGGTATACACAATACAGATAGTTATCTTCTGATTAGGAATTTCGAGGAAATATATTAGGTAAAATTGATTATATTGTTTTTTTAGCAGTTGTTCACGTTTGCCCAATTCATTTAAATTATAGATTTATTTACTAATACAAAATCAAAAAAGGTCTTTTTTAAAACAGCTTCAGTGAGAGATCTATTCACAATAAAACAAACTCGGGGAGATTGAAAGCAGTTAACTTTATGCATGATAATTTATGTCTCATTAGGTATTAGCTATTAGATATCTCAAACGGCTGTATAATATTGGTGAAGAAAGTAGACGAAATATAGATACAAGTTTGTGTGTGTTACTATTATTATTGAGCTAATAATATCTAAACATAATATTCTACAAATTGACACATAAAAAGTACATTTGGTTTGGACTGTAAAGGTATTATGTATTATGATTGAGCTACGATCTACAATCAATCAAGTTGGTGCAGGGTGCATACGATCTTCTGTTTAAATATAATTTTTAGTACGGGATACTGGATACTCTTCTCTCCTCTGCTGCTCTTTATGCACTGCTTCATAATTGATAATCAAAATTTACTATGAATTTATATTCATGTCATAATATGGTGAAAATAAAGTACTTGACTTGAGCACAAACTGAGCAGAAATGCACATGTAGAATGTAGAATGGAGATTGTAGATGAATGAATACTGAATGTACACGTGTACAGCTAAAATGAAAATAAAAAATAACTCCATGCTTCATTCAACGTTCAACGTGTCTTAATGGCCAATAGTAAAGGGATGACGATAAATGATAAAACATCAAACATCAAACCAAAAGTTAAAATGTAGAAATAACAGTGAGGAGTAATAATAATGGTAATTCCATGAGTTTTCAATTGACTTTGTGTTTATAGTTTTTACTTTATAGTTTATACATGTGTGTAAATTGAGGGACAAACTTTGTATGGTACAAGAAAAACACAGAGAGAGAGAGAGAGATTACATTTATGTGCAGGGGATTGGATTGGGTTGGATGTTGGATTGGATGACTAGAGTTATGCAAGTATAAGTCAATTTATGACCCTAAAAAAGACACGTACTTGACTAATACTTTCAGTCAAACTAAGGAAATGACAGATTTCCTTACTAAAGAAAAACTCATGTAAGAACGGAATAATGGAATAAGCACATACACAATACATAATACACAAGAAAGTTTTTCCTACGGCTTCGCTATTCTCTAACAAAGTTTGGTCGAATGTTGAATCTGTACATGTGTGCGTATTGCGTATTTAGGTATTGAGCTCTGTTTATGTGTAAACTGCACAAAAATGTAGAACAATCAAAGGAGTTTGCAAATTTTCTGTTTTCTATTTCTTGCAGATTCTTAGATACATTCGTTTTGTTTTTATTGCTAGCAAACACATGACGATTTCTGGTATTATATCATGTGTAGCTATTTTCTACTTTGTACACATGATGAAAGGTCAGGAATTATGAATGAAATTTCAGAATCATATGCTGCGTATTTAGTATTTAGTATTTGGTATTTGAATGTCTAGGTCTATCTAATAATTAATTGGTGACATTACACATTACTTTTTATTATTATTATTATGGTGGATCGTTATTTCAAGTACCAAGACAAGAAAATGCTATCAATTCATTTCAAGCTCTTTCTACATTCTACATTTTGTTTTTAAAGTAAATCATGCTCAAACGGAGAGTGAGTTAGGAAGTGAATTTAAGTGAAGCTGATCTGTCTCGTTTTCGTTCTCTCTTTATATATTTCTTTTCCTTTTCTGTATGCACCGGAGTATGTGAGATTGAATCGGATGTGTAATTTGATTTTATCAGAATTCAGAATGTCACAATTTATTTGTCCTGACAAGTGTTTTTTCTGACAATCGCATTGTCCATAGTCCACAGATCACCACAAAACCTACAGTGTATTATATTATGTTTTATCTTATCGTGCAGTGTACATGCTTTTCATATCTGTGCAACTTTTGTATGCAGAACATGCCCAGGAAGAGAAAGATACACAATACATTGTGACAGAAGAATGGAGAAAGTGTGGAACAATCTAGTCTAGTCCAGTTTTCATAAAAAATATAAATGTATGGACAATGGACAAGAATAGGAACTGCCACATGTGTACACATAATACAAAATACATAATACTTATACGAGAACAAATCTACTGTTTCTCACTCTCTGTCTTTCACCCACACGTACACACAACACACACACAAGTAGGGCTTAGTGTTGGTTAATTTGATTTGTAAGAGGGGATTTATTCCCAAGTGCCGAGAAACCGAGAAAGTAGTGTACAGAAAATAGAAAATACAAATAGCAAAGACAAGTGACAAATCCTAACCAGCGAGCTTTTCTTTATTTTCTCTCTACGTATATTCTACCTGACATTTCTCAACCTCAATTTTCTCTATCCACTGTCTACTTTTAACGACTGGAAGAACGTACTGTGTAAAATGTAGAACACGCACTGTCATACACACTATTATTCCTTCTTTGATTTTATTCATGTTCTTGTGTACTACTTAATATTTACTATTCACTCTCTCTCTACAGAAATCCATTTCGAGATTCTAGATTCTATATATAATAGGGTTTCTACACTTAATACCTAGTTATTTCTAGTGTTTTAAAACTAATAATAATTCAATTTCAAGGTTCTAGTTTTCCCAGACTTTAGAATTATTGCATATTGAGTAGTTTAATATTATTCTATATATTATATATTATTCTTTTATGCATTTATGGGTACGACACTGAAGAGTCTGCTTGACCCTTGACCTAGTGTTATAAGAGCAGCAAGTGAAACCTATACGGTCTGTCAATCTGTAATTTTAAGTCTATATACTGTATAGTCCTGTGGATAAAAAGGTTTTATTTTAACAACATAGCAGCATTTCAGTTGGTAATGATTGGAAATCGGATGGGAAGTGGATAGGAGTTTGAGTGGAGAGTTTAAGCATAAACATGTTCAGTTAACCTAGCAATATATAGGCTATACAAATGACTAAAAATGTCTTAATATTTTTATTTACTTATAAAGGTTCTTAGATATTTCTGACATGATTCCTATAATCTATAATCTATAAAAAATAATAGAGTTGTATTTAGTTAACGTCAAGCATATTTACTATTTTAGTTACAATTTACAAGTAAAAACAAAATTTTTTACTGAATCGAGTCTTCCTTAGTTTCAACTTGAATTTGTACAACAATATATTTTATTCTGAAAGCAATAGCAATCCAACACAAAAAAGAAATCTTAGTTTTTACTCTCGTTTTTACTGAACAAAATCCAAGTCTAATCTTAGGTTTAGTTAGTTATTATTTAAGCTCCTCTATGTTACAAATGGCAGTCCAGTACACACTAAACACATTCATCAATGATTTTTGCTTATGGTGTGATCTTGATGGATGAACGAGGAGGAAAAAGTTGGCTATTATAATTATTACATAACAAATGTGAATGAGACGAGTTAGTCAGTACAATTAGTGAGTTCTGTAACCCTATATGCCATTATTACTTAAAGAAAGTCAATGAAATAGTTTAATAATCAATAAATGTTAGTTAAATAGTGCGTAAGATATAAAATATGCAGCTGGATAATATTTGTAAATAATCTTATATACAGGGTGCACCACAATTAACGGTGTCATTCTGAATTTATTCATTTTAAAACTACTCTACTCTGCTCCATGTACTGATTTGATACAAATGGTAGAATGTCTACCGTCTCCCGTCTACAGCTCCTAATATTATCAACTTTGTAAACCTTCATAAAATCAAATCCATTTATATCAAATATTAATGCCCACAATAGTTTTCCAATGGAATTTCAGAATGATACGGCTGCTTGTAGAGCACCCTGTATAAATTAAATGACATAAAAAAACTTCAAATTTCTTACGATTGTACCTGTACCCGAAAACCGAAAAAGATTATTTCGAGCGCAAAAAATGACGAAAAAATTTTGTTTGTAAATAATATAGCAAAAAAATTGTTTCAATTTTGGATTATTTTATTGGTAGTGACATTTTTGGACGGTGTAAAATAGGGAAATATGCTTAACCCATGATACTTAAACAATGATACTTAAATAACGGCACTTAAACATTTTGTACAAGGCCGTACGCATCAAAATCATGAATTATTTTAAAACATGCTTAAAATAATTCATGACCTATACTCAAGTACTTAAGTTTTGAATAATTATTTATTTTCTTGATTTCTGTGCTTTTGAATATAAAATACTAGGTCAGAATAATTAATAATAATTAGTAATTATTAATTACCATTCTTCTTATTTAGCTTGATAACAAAAAGTTAGGGAGTCGGGGAAACTTGAGATTTCGCTGTCTTCTGTTTTCACATTACCCACAGCCTTCTTCAAAGCCAACATTACTAGTCTTTATACTTTATACATGAAGGGTTGAAAAGTCTTTTAAACTTTTATTTTGAATGTCTCATAATAATTGAATTATTTTTTTAAAAGCTGAGCAAAACCTTGATTATAAATAAGTACTACCGACTTCAACTGTACGTTTTAAAATGCTAAACAGATAAATTGAAGAAGAAATTTTAAACAGCCATGTACAGTGAGCCGATTTTGTTCAGATATCACCGTGTATTATAGACATTGAGACTTGAAATGGGGTAAACTTAATAATTTAATATGTACTTACTTTTCTCGTCTATTTTGGTTTAAGAATTAATAATGAATTTTATGTTTTAGTTGTTGTATGAATATTTAGAAGTAGAGAATTCTCATGAATTTAGTCTCATACAAAGAAATCTCACTAAACTGTTACACTGTTTAGAAAAAATAGAGAAAATATTATAGAGTAGGAAAGTTTTTATTAACTTTAGCTTTTATTACAAAAGTACTTAATAGTATAAAATAATTAACAAGTGTTAGTTTTTTCAAAAGTATCAAATAAAGACCAAAATACAAATTTTTTAATTAATTAGTTATTATGTATGGATTATTGATTGTTCGCTACAATTGAGCAGCGCATTTTATGACTAAATATTTGCTGTATTTAACCACAGTACTAAAAATACTATAAGAAATGTATTACAAATTACAAACAAATTACAAATCAACTAATTCAATGATGCCAAACGAGTATATAAAATACTATATATTATTATTAATACGTGTTTTACCATGAACGATAATATAATATGATAACCTCGATCACTCTTATATTACTGCATGTATTTACCATGCATAATATTATTATTATCACATTGTTAAAACATAAAATATAAACTATATTATAAACATATAATTAAAGGATCGGAGCACACAAAGTTTGTTTGTCACAAACACATTTTAATTACAAAAAATAAAAAATGCATGTTGTGTGCGTAAAAAAAGATAACTGTTCACATTCATATAAAATACTGTGTAAAATGTAAAACTAAAAGCTAAAAGCATTTATGTACAGATATGACATGACAGATGAAATATGAAAAATTCTTATGAAAAATGAACAATATGTTAAATGGTTTTTTATGTTCGTTTTTTGAAATCAGCGAGAGGTCAAATAGAACAAAAAGAATGTTATATTTGACTCCAGTGATTTGAGTGATATACTGATATATTATATATTATTATAAATTATTATTATTATTCATGTCGAGTAAAAAGTAAAACAAACAACAACCAATAAATGGAAAAAACCTACACATAAAACATATATAACTGCAATTTGCATAGAGATTGAATCGTGTGTTGTTCCAATTTATTGTCATATCACTGCAAGCATATTTTATTATACTAATCATTTTTATCAAATATTATGTGCATAATGCATTCATAAGCCTCTTCGACCTGTCACAACTCATAAAAGTCACACAAGTAAAATAATTTTATCAGCTGATTCTTCTGATTAGTCTTGATTCTTGATTCTTGATCAAATAATAATCACGTGATTCATCATTTATCATTTCCTATATAATTTATCATTTACATTTTATTTTAACCCTTTATAGTTGAAAATCTTTCTTGTGGATTGTGGATGAATGTGAGACGATCTCACGTGGGCTTAGCCGGAGATTAACGAAGAAGAAGATGAATCGAAGGAGATATACTGGATTGCAATTTAAATAAAAATAGAGGTCAAAATAGAATTTAGTACAGCTGGACTTTTATAATTTACACTAAATAATACACAATTTCTGCTTTTATGTACATTGTACATTGTACATGCATAAAATTTGGGATTCCTTTTTCTGTTGAAACTTGAAACATTGTATCACTTTGTTGTACATTGTACATCATAATTATGATGCATAATGCAGCATAATATATTATGTGTATTGAATATCTAGCTCTAGGTATAGAATTATTATTCATCATATAAGTATCATCTTGAACACAGCTGATTGCATGGATCAAAATAAAACTGCGAAACTGATAAGAGCTCATTCAACATTCAACCGAGTAAAAGAGAGAAAATGTTTGCGAATTTCTGCAAAAACGTATGCATTTTATTGAGTCAACAAGGAAATATTGGCAACGTCCATTTTTTGTATGTGACAGTAAATCATTATTTTTCATAGATATATATAAACGTTGTTCATTTTTGTCCATTCACTTGCGGATTTAGTAGCGACCACTATACACTATCCACTATTTATGTATAATAACTGCAGTTGAAGTTGAGTATTTAGCACAGTTTTACAATGTGTACATTGTACATGCAGAAAAATATCTACGCATATTATCATAGTGTACGCTCAAAACTCGAAACTCGAAACTCAAAACTCAAAAGTAATAAACTGTGTGTATTCATCCGCATATATTATGTATTTTTATGCATAAAAGATACATCCTGATAATTTTCTAGTTGCAACAGTAAAATGGTCATATTAGCTCATACTCGAGTTATTTTGTGGTGTGTATGGAGTATGGAGTTTGGAGTATGAAAAGTATGAATGTAAGAGGTGTAGAATTACATATTATATAGTTAATGCAGTTTACTGTCAGAAGTCACATAATACTAAATACTCAATACAAAATACAAAGTATTACATTTTATCAAGTTTCTTTTTTCTCATGCACACTACACACATTGTATATTATCTACATGTAAACTGTACCCCTCGTTATTAATTTACACTCCTCTCTCAACTCTCAGTGTTTGTACTCAATACGAAATCGATTCGATGCGGTTCCTCGTCATTCCTTCATCTGCAATGTGTAGTTTGTAGTTTTGTACAATGATGGTTTGTTCCGTTGTTATCAATTGACCTCTGGCCCATTCATTTATACATTCATCCTTGTTCACTCTTCACTGTTCACTGAGCACGTAAGTACACAGTCATTTAACATTTAACATAAAAACTGCAACAAAATACATAATACAATGTACTGTTGAAAAAACACATACTTTTCTCTCTAGTGAAACTGTTGTCATTTCTTCTCCAAGAACCAATACGAAAATAAACATGCTGCAAATTTGTACATTGTACAAGTCGTACAATATTATTAGAAATTTAATATTTCTTTAAAAATCCTGTCACTTACAGGGGGTCTCAAAATCTCTTAATATGAAGAGCAAAATC
>JAQGBH010005773.1:0-13669 GCA_034698265.1 Sminthurinus aureus | reverse complement strand
GAGGCAACACACGGAAAACATGTAAAATGGTCCAGAAAAGAAGTACCATCCAAGAAGCAGAAGCAGACATCTCTCTCTCTCTCTCTCTCTCTCTCTTTCCACATGCTGTTACATTCCAAGCTCTAGATTCTAGTTCTAGTTTCTAGATTCAGCTGAGTCCATTCCTTCCTTCCTCTTCTCTTTCTCTTTCTCTTCCACTTTCATCTTCCCAAACTCAACTAGTTCTATACGTTCTACGTAATATGTGTCTAGTTTTCAAGGGAATCCCGCGCAGTCGTCATCCTTCTCTTCTCTTTCTCTCCTTTTGAACCAGCTCGCTCCTTCTATCCTTTCCGA
Source organism: Sminthurinus aureus (assembly GCA_034698265.1). Lineage (NCBI taxonomy): Eukaryota > Metazoa > Arthropoda > Collembola > Symphypleona > Katiannidae > Sminthurinus > Sminthurinus aureus. The sequence continues at coordinate 13,333 of JAQGBH010005773.1, read as the reverse complement.
ACCTTCTTTCTCTCAATCTGCCTCGCTCCTACTTACATACACACATACACTCTTGAAAAGTTAGGAAGAGTGAGAGATTTGCACGTCGGACGTCGGACGTCGGAATAGCACAAAAGCATACGATCCACAATCTAGCCCAACCATGACCAAAAACTCCAACCACAACAATCGCAGGACGGAATCTCATCAGCTACAATCTACAATCTGCAATCTGCTATCCGTTCAATAAAACCCATAATTATAATGATAATAATACATATAGAGACACTTGACAGGACAAACTACACAGGAACAATACAATGAGAACTCGTATCATGTAGATTGTAGATACAATTTCCTCCAACCTCCACATTTCTCATTTCATTTTGTAGATTGGACACAAGTCCTCTTTTCTCTTTTCCCTTTGTTCTTTCCTCTTTCCTCTTCATATTCTGTACTAATAAATTGATGCACAAACTAATATTTGACTTGCAATTTAAATTCAAACTCCAACGCACAACAAGTAAAAATATACAAATATTTTCCATCAGTAAAAGTCAACGGATCGTCAACCCTTGAGACAATAAAATATAAAATATAAAATGAAGCAGTTTGCATGAGAACTGGAAATTATAAGTGGAATTTATGGAATTCCTCTGAGGATTTCCTATTCCAAGCACCTCTCTTTCTCTCTCTGTCTCTTTCTCTGTCTATACTTACATGTTTCCTGGATATGGATTGACATTTAATATTTGTGCATAGTCAATAGAAAACTGGAGCTGGAACTGAAACTGGAGCAAACGGGGATCCGGGATTTGGGATTTAGTTTGGAGGGAAATTTTTGATGAGAAAGGAGAAAGGAACATTTGGCATTTGCCATTTGGCACCGCGCACTACAAATCCATTCCACTCCTCCTCGGCACAAAAACAAAGGCAAACATATTTCTGCAAAAACTAGAATCCAAAATCCAGAAACTAGAATCTAGACAAAAGGCCAGAGATAAAGAATGAAGAACAAAAGATAAAGAGAAAAGAGTAGAGAGAGAAAGCAAAGGAGAAAAGTAGAAAATAGAGAGAAAGTCAATGCTCAATGCTCAATGCTCAGTGTTCAATGGATATTCTCGATTCTCACAATCAGTCAAAGCTGGTGCTGAAACTCCAACTCCAACTGGAACTGGAATTGGAGTTTTGTGGTTGGTTCCAAGTTCAATGTTCAATGTTGCATTTTTTAAAATATTTACCAACTTTTTTCCATTTTCTTTCTTTTTTTGTTCTTCCCCTTTGCCCTTTTTCTTTTCTTTGGAATTTGGACTTTGGAATAGAGAACAAAGTTTGAGCAGCTGATGGTCATTTCAGCCACTCACACACATTCACATTCACATTCACATTGAACATTGAACATGCACATGAACATTAGTCACGGTTCATCATCCACTCGCTCCTGTTCACTTTTTCTCCACCATCACTCGATACTCGATACTCAATGCTCAATGCTCAATTCTCAATGCTCATGTTGAATAATGGAATTGTGGAATTGCTCCATTGGAGCAAAAATGAACAAGTTGACTTGCCTAGTCTGAAATGAGTGAATTTGTGAGTGACGGAGTTTAAAGGTGCTGCCAAGATAAACTTGCACAACTAACAACTACGTTTCTATTTGCTATTCCTTATTATTTACTCTTTACGTCATGTGTCATATAATCCGTTCAGAACCTTCTTTTCCTCTTTGTCTTTTTGTGCTGAGGCATGGAATGGAATTGGATCGCGTGACTCGGAGTGCTTGACACGCGCTGGAATCAGATTGAAAAAGATAGGACAGTCGGCAGTCGGCAGTCGTTAGTTGCTCCATTTTACGGTTTAATGACGAGGCTTGAAGGCACATCATCGTCATCATATAATGAGCAACTGATTAATCCGGCTGGATTCTATACTCTGTATTCTGCATTCTGCATTCTGCGATGGATATTGATAAGTCATTAGGAAAACGGAGAGGGAAAAGTTGAGGCAGAGTGGATCAAACGGGAAATAGGCAATGAAAGACCGATTTGCAGTTTGGAGTTTGATATTCAGAGAGAGTTGAGCAGAAGAAGGAATTCATTGGACCAATTAAACAAGTTGTGCGGTGATTCGTTTGTAAATTTGTAAATAATTGGGATTGTCCTTCCGGATCGTTTAGTTTATTTCAGTTTGGATTTGGATCAGAGCTGAAGCAAGTGGAAAGAGCGAAGAGAGTCCCAAAAGAGAGAAGAGACTTGGTTTTGAATGTCCCTGTGCCGGATTTGGATTTGTATTTGAATGGTTTTCCGTCTCTTTTCTGCTCGTTTTTTGGTTCTGTACATAATGCCTCCGTTTACATTTTGCATACTTGCACATTGCACATGCTACATAATCCCTTTTTATTGTCACTGGAGACTCCAAAATGGGACAAAGAGTGCTCTGTGCCGTGTGCTCTGACTCCCATTTCTATTCATGCGAACGGGAACAGTTTCTACACTTTTCCACTGGATTTGGCTTTGACTTTGGTTGTGCCTCTTTCCTCTTTCCCTTCCGCCGTCCGTTGTCGTCCTTATTTCTTTCTTTGACTTTGTTTCAGTATGTGTCTCTGCAATGCGTACTTTCACCATCGTCCTTTGCGTCGTTTTAGTTGTCGTTCTCGTTGTTCTCCTTCTTGTTCTCGTTGTCGTCATCCTCATCCTGACTTTTCCCCTTTCCCTTTCGCTCTTTTCCAATTTCTTGCTCATTATTCTCTCATGCACGGAAAACTACGGACTACAAAGGACGGACATTTGTCCACCGACGAAACAGACAAAGGCAGACAGAGACAGAGACCGAGAGAACATGATGACCATCATTATGAATGAATGAACAAAGTGTGACCAATCTCTCTCTTACCTCTCTTTCTCTTTCTCTTTCTCCTTCTCTGTAATTTGTCATTTCCTTTTATTTTTCAAGTCCTTTTCCACTCTTCCAAAGTTTCCACTCGGACTGGATCCTCCATGCAAAACCACTTTGAATTTTAAATAAAATCCAACATTTTAGGACAAGAGTGTAGAGTCTGGAGTTGTGCATTAAGAGAATGAAGACTGAAGAATGCAGAGGAGAAGGAGAAATCAAGAGACAAGATGAATGGAACAATGTCAAAAGGAGCATTGAGAAAAGTAACTTTGCTCTTTCCACTCCAATTTGATCATGTAATTTAATCATGCTCCTCCATTTTATACATTAATTATGTTATTGTGGTGATTCTCCACTTGAATTTTTCATCAAGTTAAGTTGTCCACTCTCCACTCTCCAGTCCCATTCCAGTCCACTCACATTTCCCTGCTTATGAAAAAGATTCAAGATTCAAAGGTAAAGGTTTTGTACATGAGTTTTGATAGGAAAATATCATATCATACTCCGTGTTTTGCTCCGTCACAAGTTAGAAGCAGAATGAATGGATGAATTTTTGGTGGATGTGGGACAAGCATGAATACTGAATACGCAATGCCAATGCAATGCACGTGCAGTTGGAGATAGTGAAAGAAATAGGGGGAAAGAGAAGAGAAATGTCTGGATTTATATAATATAAAATGTACGTTTTGTGTGGGAAAGATGGAGATATTTGTGTTGGTGGAGTAAATAATAAATGGGAGGAGAGATAGGTTTTGAACTTTTTAAATTTCATCCTCGCATCCTCTTGTACCTCTCAAGTCACTCTCTCATTTTTCTATTTCTCTACCTCCAAATCTGTCTCTCTTATCTTCTCTTCTGTTCTTTCTTTGCATTGGACTGGATTGGATTGAATTCCACATTTCGCTGCTCTCCATGAAAAATCTTGTGATATCTTTAAGTGGAAGAAGAAGACGCAAAGTTCAAGTTTGGCTTGGAGTCAGAAGCAGAGAAGCAGAGTGAATCAGTACAATAAAGTACAAGAAATAGAAGTAGTACAAGAAGGAGGAGGAGGAGGAGGAGAAGACGATGAGTAATCGCGGGGATGATAAATGTATATGGAATATGGATCGCGTGTATCCTCTCATAATACGTGATATAAAAGAAGATGGAGCAGTGAGCAAGTAGAGGAAAGTAGAATAGAGGAAAGTGGACTCAGAAGCAGAGGCTAGAGAAAAGGAGAGACGAGTAAAGAGTAAAGAGGAAATTCAGTCGAGTAAATGATGAGATACGAGAGTTTCCAAATATTTTTTTACGGCTTTGACATTTATGACTTTGGGACTCTCAACTTTTTATACAGCTCCTCACCCATTCACTCAGCCTCCAAACCCAACACAACCAAACTCCAAAAAGAGATTGAATACTTATCTCCAAAATACTTTACTGCTACACATGTTCCGCTCAGCTCAGCTCGGCTCAACTCAGCCTAGTTCAGTCTTCCGTCTTCAGTCATCAGCTTCCCAACTTCACATTTGTATGTATCACGTATTTTGTACTACGTAGTACACGTTATCTTTATATGCATACCAGGAAAATTCCAGTGACATTCTTCCAATTTCAATCCATAATCCGTAATCCATTCTGTAGAAAAATTTACATTACAGAAATTTCTCTGCAATTTTTGTACCTAAGCTAATTCTCGATCCACAATATAGCTCAATAGCTCAATCTCTCTCTCTGTCTTTTTGGTACTCTTTCACTCGACAAATAATGATGATATTCAAAATTTATCCAATCCTCCCAATTTATTTATGGGCCAGGTAATCTGTTCAACTACCAACTGATCCTGAGAACGGAAATCATCTCAATTTCCAATTATCCCACAACGCACACCCCACATGACGACTTTCTCTCTCCTTCCTTGATTTTGTTTTGCTTCTCAGATTCTTCCTTGTCCTAACGGTTTAACATCATAAACTGTAAACACAAACTGCCGTGATCCAATTTCCCCTTTTCATTCCGTTATTGCCCTAATAAAATCACTAGTTGAACTGGAATGGATTGGATTTCACTCCTTTTATAAACACAATTTCACTCCTCCATCTTGCACAACAACAACAACAGTTTCAAATGAGCTTCTATTTTCTATTTGCTTATACAAAATACGCAACAGATGAAGAAAAAGATGAAACATTGTGCAATGTGTGATGTGCCGAGTACAAGGAAAACTCCCACTTTGATTGTCAATTCATTACACAATATTTGTCAAAACAAATCATCCATTTCTCACGATATGGTGAGAAATGTAGAGGTTAAAATAATAATAATGAGATTGGAAAAATGGTGAAAGTGCTCAGAACACCCCTGGCAATTTTCCGTTAATTAGGTCAATCTACATTCTACATTCTACATATTCTTTTTTAAGGTAAAACTTTGAAATTGAAAGCTGGCGAACGACAAATATTTGCATTTCCAACAAACAACAAACTTGAAATTTGCGTTCATGATCTCGATTTTCTTTTCATGTAAATTGTAAACATGGAAATTTTGTGATTTTGTACTTTTTAGTTTTTATTTTTGCAAGACTGCAACAATTTTGCAGTCCATGTTTCGGATGAATTTGCATACTTTATTATTCATTATGTATAATATTGTATAGTCTGTAGGAATTTATTATATGTGTGGGATTTTACATGATTTTTCTCGAGTTGTTTCGGACACCAAAAACCTCAGACCATTTAGAATTTAGAATTTAGATATGCCATATGTTTCATTAGAATGCAGAATGTGGAACTTAGAATGTAGCGTTGACATGCACCACTACACTAGAACCCCGGTAAAGGAAAACAGGAGTGGTAATAATAATAATAATTCTAAGGTATAATCAAGGATCGATTTACGTGGATTTTCACAAATTATAACGAGTAAAAAGGACTAACTCCCAAAATCCTGCAAGACCCCAGACCCCAAGCCCAAAACCCCAGACCAAACACAACAAACAACATGGGAATGAACAGGGAAAACGACAAACTAATACCCAAGGTTGAAACTTTTCTCCTCTTTTCTCCCTTTAACGTTTAACGTTTACCACACACACACACACACATCAACTCGTAGAGAATTGAGAACTATACAGTTTACAAGGGAAGCGGAGCGCATAAATATCCACAATCCACATTCTACATTCTACACGTGTGTTTTAGTATTATTTGCTACTCTTTATCCTTTAGCATGAGGAATTCCACAAAACAAGGTTCAGGTTTTGCGGTCATTCATACATTTTTTCTCCATATTTCACATTTCACATCATAATATTGTACCGAGAAATAGAATTAGAATGACGATGACGATGATCGTTTATCCTTACTCCTTTTCACCTCTCCTGATAAATTCATTCCGTTTAACATCATTATTTATTTGGGCTCTCTGCATTCTAAATTCTGGATTCTACAGGAATTTTTATGCAAAAACCGTGAAATTTGCGATACGAAAAATTGAAATGGAACATTTACAAACACGCTTCCCGATTTACGACCATCCACCAAAAATGTACAATTTGCAGGATAAATGCTTCACTTTACATTTTATGTGAAAAGTACGAAATATGAAATATTGTGCTGCTCATTAGTCATTGAAGATTCAAGATTGAAAAGAGTGCAAGTGGAAATCATTTACCACGATTTAAACCCATAACCTTTGAATTTTGTATTTTGCTTGTGTTTGTGCGAGGAGGTAAAAAATTAATATTGATGATCCCTTTTCATCGCATTAGACGTTCAAAAATTTCTAGGTCAAATCATCATGAACTGCGTATGTTCTCTCATTGCTCACTTCTGAGTACTCGATGCTCAAGTACGTCTAAATTAATCCAGCGCTCATTAATAATCATGTTTTAAAACATTTTAGGAATAAAATCACACAGTAGATAAAAAAGTACAAATTCACGAGGTCTGAATAGGCCTGAAATTTCAAGTTTGAATACTTGTAGCAAAATCCAACGTTCCGTATAAAAAAGTAGTGAGTGAGTTAAAAGAGTTAAGGAAAATAAAATGGAACTGTTTAAGTGAACACGTGAAATGTTTTTTTTCTTCTGCAGTTGCAGTAGCGTGAAAATGGAAATCCGTTTTCGTTTTGGGATCAAAATGGGAATCAAGTTCAAAAAAATTGTGTCAAGTATTCGTATTCGTATGGTCAGCGGAGTGGAATGCAGTGGAATTTCAAGTCTAGATTCTAGATTCTAGATTCAGCAGTGATTTTTCTACTCAAATTTCTCCTTATTTCTCCTCTACTTTCATATCTATTCCAGTTCCATGCGTATGCATACATGTTTTTTATATAGATATACTGGGATTTTGTCTCATTACAAAAGTAATGAAAATTATGTAGACTTTGATAGAAACTCTGCAATCAACTCAACTGTGTACTACGTGGAACTGGAGCAAAATAGCTGTAGGAAAAGAAAGCATGTGAAATAAGGAGAGAAAGAGAGAGAGAGAGCTTAACGTGTTACTCAGGGGCCACTGCTTTTGATTTTGTGTATGCCTGACATGCAAATTAAACGTGGTGGACGGTTTATCTGTTTGGTCTGAATCACGCCAAAAATCCATTGGAATGTCCACTTGAATGTCAAAACATGAAACAGACTTGATTTCTTTTCTCTTTTCTCTATTTCGTACTTTTTTCTACCATTTCATTTTTTAGATTGTATTATTTAAATTTAATCCTTATTTTTCTCTTTCAAAACCTTGAAATTTTAATTCTCTTGCGGATGCTGATTGAACGATTTGTGAATTATGATTTATGAATTATGCGAAAGTAAAATAAAAAAAACAGAAATGAAGACGTAATGAAAATGTGGTTTTAGACCTGTCCATCTCCAGTTTTGAGGGGCGTGTGAATTTTGAGGGTGATGTGGTCGATGGAATCAATTTCCTCAACGACAAAGGAGTTTCTTGTGGAGCCTGAAACTGAAGAATTCCTGAGGTGATGATGAATATCGGAATGTGGACCGAGATTCGTCCCTTCTTTCCCATTGCACTGATTACAGTTTGCATCCGTAGAGGACACTAGACTCGGGTTCCACCCACCACCACCTCCTCCTCCTCCGACCACTCCATCACAACTCGTTAGGCCGGCACTGGACACTCCGATGGAGGAAGTCATCCGCTTCTTCCCCATCCCCTTGATGTTACTCACATTCATATTAATATTCGTATTTGTATTCGTATGCGTATTGGAATTGGAATTCGTATTCACGTTCACGTTGGAAGAGGTCAAAGAGCCGAATTCCGAGTTGGCGGTTCGTGGTGGAGATTCGGAACTAAGATAATAGATGGCGTGAAGTGCTTCTCTCGCCAGTGATTTCCGCCGCGGTTTCGACTCGGACTGAGAGTAAATTATCCGCTGACTTGTTGTTGTTGGGTTTTTGGTGAGGATGGAAATTCGATCTTCATCCGTGAGGGGCGTACTTTGATAACCCAAATTATTTTGACTCTGACCTCCTCCCACTCCCACCCCCAGTCCCAGTTCATATCCACTTCCACTTCCGACCGGAGCACTCTTCTTGCGGTACTTTCTACTCCTCTTTCGAACATTGGAATGGCGACCTGTCAATTGCGAGTAATTTGTGTCACTTTGAGAACCTTCGATCAGCTCCTCCTTGTTTTTACGAGTACGAGTAGTGTGGCGAGTGGCGCCATACTCTTGATCAAAATGAATTGGCTCTTCCTCGTGCTCCTCCTCCTCCTCATCTTCATCTCCATCTGCGCTTGAGGTGATGAGTGTGGGTGGGACGAGGGTGGAGGCATTCGAGTTGGCGTTCGAGTTGACGTTTAACCTATGACCACTGTGTGAGAACCAGGATTTGGCTCGAGGTCGAGAATGACCAGCGGTGGTCAGGTGATCTCGATTTTTATCCTGTGGTGGTGGAGTTGGACGAGCTTTGGAGAGGATGTTGAGATTTCGGAGGGAATTGGGAGGATTTAAACTATCACAACCACTGGAATAAGGAAGTAAGGCCACTTTTTCTGATGGATCTCCCTCTGCATCCACCTCCGCATCAAATGAGTTACTCCGACGTGAACTCCTCCCGCCGCATTTCTCATCCGGCATCCTCCTCCAAGTCAAAGTCAACTACTCCCCTTTTTTCCAATTCCAACTATTTTAGCCACTCTGATTTTATTCACTTTGAAACAATCTTCAGCACCACTTATTTTATTCATCGTCAATCCGAACCCAAAGTAGAAAATTACTTTTTTATTAAATTCCCTCTTTCACTGTCACTTTCACTTTCATCTTTCACCATAAAAATCATTATGAATAATTTATTCCTCCTTTCAGTTTCTGCTCAGGACAGCCGACACAATTTCCACGGTTAAATATAATAAAATGATAACGAAGAGATGTGTCACGAGTTTTCCACAATATTCAAACGGATCTGACAACCCATTTTCCTTTCCTTCACTCGTCACATCACCAATCATATCCATTCCAATTTCCACTCAACTTGTAAATAAATACACTTTCACTTTATTCTATTCAACATTCAGTATTCAATAAACTCTCAACGAATCTCCAATCTCGAATCTCAACCTGACAAAAAATCCATCCGCAGAAAATTTACTTGTTGTAAAATTCAATTCAATTTACAATTGAAAATTGAACCAAATCAGATCCTTGGATTAGGAAATGTACAAAGTGAGCACTAAACTAAGCCAAGCAAATTTTTCCAGGTACAACTTGTCACGTAATTGATAATTGATAATCCTATTGCGATTTAGGATATGCAACAACCACAACTCACTAACACTTTTTATATTAAAATGCACCACACAACTGGAAACTGCAGATAAGAAAATAGCTTTGAGTCGAGTGTCGAGTGTCGATTGTATTTATTGTTTATTGTTTATGCATACGAGTGTGAGTGTGAGTGTGAATGAAAGGGGATTGAAATGTAGGTTGACGGAGTGAGACTTGAGACTTGAGCCCCCTGTGGACCACCACCTGTAACCAACCAACAATCTAATGAATAGCAAATGGACCTTTTAAACTCGGGTCCCAGTTTTGAGTCTAGAGTCTTTAGTTTATATTTGATACGGAATAAATGAGAACTGGCTGCATAAATATGAAATAGGGAAGGAGGAGAAATGAGCAAGAGGAAGAGGGAAAAGAATAAGAGGAAGAAGGAGCAGGTAGAACAAGAACAGCGAGAGGAATACGAAGAAAGGAAAGCCACGAGTCTACTTCTACTAACAAACAAACTCCAACTAACTAACTATTGTTTTCCTTTCCCCCTGCCTTCATTCAGCTCGTACAACACCATTTCATTCCACAGCAGAGCATAGAACAGCATAAAACAGCATAGAATAGCTCCATTCGCAGGTAGCATTCCAACTTTGAAATGTAAAGCAGTGCGAGCTTCCAGTCTCAAGTCTAACCGCCAGTTCAATCGACCACACATAAAACATTCCGAGTGTGAGAGAGAAACCAGCAGCCAAGTAAAAGGTAAACCAACAGCAACACAAAACAACTCTTTCTCTTTTCTCCTTCTCACCATTTGGATTTGGATCGACCTCCGTTTACGTCTTATTCTTCGTTTTGCTCTTGGTCGCTTTACCTTTCCCTCTACGTACAAAAATTCCTTTCGCTCCTTCACTCTCCGCTGTAATGCAAAAGGTACATATGTCTGTAATGTGTAATGTGTATGCATAATGCTGCAGACGGAAATAAAGGACTCTGGTTTGTTTGTGAATGCAGCATTGAGAATGCAGTGGCAAGTGGTAAAAGGGAAAGAGGGGTCCGAATTCCACGAAAGGAATGAATGGACACACACGCTTCTACTTTCTACTTTCTACTTTCTACTTTGTACCTGCTTCGTGTCATGTACAGTGTAAATGCGTATGCATTCCTCGTATACTGTTAGCATTTGGCACTACGGCAGTGGAAATCAAATAAGTTGTAAAATAATCCGCTTCGTCGGCATTCGGCATCTAATTTTCATTCCAATTCTAATCCAATATTTATCAATGATCATAAACAACAAACATCTCGGCCTTTTCTTTTCCTCTCTCTCGCTCTCTGGACTCTCGACTCTGGATTTTTGCTTCCGTTGGGTTCAATTTCAACTTGAACCGAAAACTGAAGCAAACTGAAGGTGTTGGTTTTTGGTTTGGTTTGGTTTGGTTTTCTGGAGCTACCGCATTTTTTATCTGTTTACTCTTTACTCTGTACGGAGATTCATCATGATGATGAAGCTGATCATGGTCATGAGTTCCCGTGGGTCGTCACTTTTCTTTATCCTTAGTGTACATAACTAAACCCACGCTACACGAGTACATTCAAAATTCAAAACAACCGTGCAGAGTCAAAGTGTGTGTGGTGTGTTGTAGAATGGAATATGGAATATTTAAAGTACAGTTTGGATTGACCGGAAGAGGAAAGAAAAGGAAAGGACGGACGGACGTTTAACCAGAGAAAGGCAGCCATCAGTCATTGAGTCTCCGGTCTTCGGTCTCCGCATAAATTTTTTATCAGGAACATGGAGCGGCAGTTTACTCAAGTCGTGTACGGTGTAAGGTATCCTCTCGCCGTCTACTTTGTACTTGTACTTGTAGACTACAAGTTGTAGTAGAAAGTAGAAAAAATATAGCGTTCCGAGTTTTTCTGAGTGGATTAGTTGAGAGTCGGGAACTAGAGTCGGGAGTCATAGAAATGGATAGCGGAATGCGGACGCCAATGCCAGTAGTCTAAAGTATAAAAGCTCATGAAGATGTAGGTATAAGATATGATACATTATAATATTATTAATAATATACAGCGCGATGTGCACGGTGGAAAAATGTATGGATTGTTTTGTGGAATCCGAATGCAGCATGTGAAATTGACTCTGTTTCTGTTCAGAATTTAGAGTACAGAGAGGACAAACATGCGCATCGGATCATATCATGTAAATTCTACATGAAATTTCCATTTCAACATGAAACGAATGCAAAATGCAAACCACCGACTCGACTCGAATCGACTAGCAAGTCACTCTTACTGTAGACTGTGGACTACAAAGTAATTATTATTATTATTATTATCATTATTATGGATCCATGCATTAGCACGTAGGCCGACATTATTATTATTGTTATTAGGTGCCACTGTGATTCACATGTATTAAATAGAACCTCCAGGTTCCAGGTGTAGCTTGTACATTGTATATACATATCCCAAACACGGACATAAACATGGACAATGTCCATTGTCCAGTATCCAGTACAAACAATTACTCTCACTCCACTCTCTGTCTCTGCCTCTATGTATTTTCATAATGACTCCAGTTCCCCAGTTCTCCAGTACCTACTCTTATTATTATTATTATTATCATCATTATGCTGGACAGTGGACGGTGGACGGTGCAGTGGACATGAATTGAGAAGGAGCAAGTTGCAAGTTGACGTCAACACTCTCTCCTTTGCCATCATAATAGTCCATTTCCATTCCCATTGTCACTGCCATTATCCTTCTTGCTTTCTCTTCGTCATCATTGTGATTATTATTTAGTAGACAGCAGAAGCAGAAACAGAGTCCAAGCACCAATCACCAACCAGGGAAATTTATTCATTCCCTTTCATTCCATCATCATCATGTACTTTTTAATCCATTCTCCCTCGTCCCCGCATCAACATTGAACATTGAACATGGGATAAACAGTAAAAGACAAAAGGAGTGAACAATTTTTCAGCTGTTTTGTCCGCATGTTCCGTCCCTTAAATACTGCACACATTTCACTCCACATTCCATCACTTAGACAAACACAAGGACTAAGATTTATTTATTCAACATTTCATCCAACTCTTTTGACGTCTCCAATCTCACTCATTTCACTTCAAACTTCAAACATCAAAACATGGGAATATGGAACTTTGGTCTCTGATTTCTAGTTTCTGGTTTCTACTGTTTGCATTATGTGAATTATGAATTATGATTTTCCTTCTGCTACAAATACCAAAGTAATTAATAAGAATCTGCACACAGCTCTCAAGTCTCAAGCCTACAGCATGAAATACTTTCAAAGAACACAAACATGAAAACAGCTCGTGAAAACATTCGTAATTCGTACATAGTGGATTTAGCACCAGGAGGCAGATGTGATAAAACTTGTAAAGCATGTTAAAAATATATTATAATGGATTATTATTCTCTTTAGTTTCAGTTGCATAATAATAATAATAATCATTGTTATTAATTATTAATAATTACAGATAAGATTAACAATTTTCCTTATGAATTCATAATTCATCCGCAGCCTCAAAATTATTCAAAAAAGAGTACATTTGACATTCGACATTCGAGATGAGAACGTAAAATAAAATATGAAATAAAATACTCCACGGGAAATGTTATTATACGTATGTAGAGACATGTATGTGATGTGTATAAAATCTAAAGCCATACGTTTTAGACTGTAGGCTTTAGAGCGATTGGATAGACTTGAATG
>JAQGBH010005772.1:0-13670 GCA_034698265.1 Sminthurinus aureus | reverse complement strand
AGGATATAGAAAATATCCTATAATAGGATATTATCCTAAAATAGGATATTTATATCCTATTTTAGGATATATCCTATAATAGGATAATATCCTATTATAGGGGTTAGGTTGCCGACTGACGTAATAATTTGATTAGCCAGTTCTTTGTGATTTTTGAAGGTGCATAAAACAGTTCAGATCATAAAAAATATTGACATTTTCTTCTTTCTCCATTGTTTGATGTTTGATATTTGATATCATTTAGGAAAATGAATTCAGATTATTATTATACTTCATATATACTTGAAAGTGTCACCGTTTCATCGATTACATGTTACATGTGTCTTGAGTCTTGAGCATAAAGTGAGTGGTAATGTATAGTGTAGAATGTAATAGCCATTGTTCCAGGTTAAACTCAAGTGATTTATTGAATGGATCATCTCCCGTCATTTCCATTACTCTCCTTCTTAATGGGAGGTAAAATGTGAAAGGTGAAGGAGGTATTTATCGTAATAGTGAATGAATGCTCGACTCGAGACTCGATAGATCCAGATCACTGAAATACTAAAACTACCTTTCCGTCATTCAAATTTTCTTTTCAGCTAAGTAATCGAGACAAAAAAAACAGTGGAAAATAGTTAGTAGTTGATGAGAGTGCGAGACGATGAAACAGATAATAAAGTACTTTTTGTTATATAAGGTATTATAAAGGCAAAAAGAAAATCCATGATATATTATGATAAAATTCTCAATGCTGTTGTATACACACATTCAGTATTCAGTATTATAACATACACCGAGTTTACCGAGAAAGATTAAAACACGTAATAATCAGTGATTTTTAAATCAATTCAATGGTTGCAACCATTGAATTTACTATTTTTGAAAATCGGCGCTTTGAATTGCCGGGAGAATTCTGACTTTTGATTTTTGACTTTTTCACCGGTGAAAAGTGAAAAGTAAAAAAGTATTATCTTTAATTAAGTTTAATTATTATTATTGAATAGTTATTAGTGAATTAATTATTGTACAACTTTTGGTGCCTTTAACTACTACATTAATGTAAAATCTATAACTGCTAAAGATTTAATAAAAATTAAGAACAAAACTAATTTGTGATAAAAAGCAATTGTGTCAGAAGTCAGAAGTCAAGAGTCAAGACCAAAGTTGATATTTTTTGTTTTTTTTTGTGATTTAGTTGCAGAAACAGATGTGCATTTGTGTTAATTTTAAATGTATTATTTTGTTTTGGGTTTTGGATAATCACCATCATCCTAATTAAAAGGTAAGAAAATGTTTATTCATTTCTTTACGATTTACAAAGAGCATAAATTTTATAATATTATAGTATTGTTTACTATTTTATTATGGACTGTGGAACTCAAGCTAATAATAATTGAATATAATACCTACTAGAATATGCTTTACATAGGTACAGGTATATATGTATATTCACATCTATCTCGTGAATTGATATTATTATTATTATTATTATTATTATTATTATAAATTATAAATTATAACAATTGTTATAATCTCTTGAACCTTTTCTATCCGACTAAAAATGAGAAATGTATTTTTTTCCTCTTGTAAATACACATATGTTTATTTACATCTTGAAGTGGATGAGTTAAGAGTGAGTAAAAGCATTTATTTCATTATTATTTATTTCATGGAAGGGGACTCATGCTGATTCTGAGGCATAATTAATGAATGAATGAATTCCACATTGGCCACTGCGGAGAGGTAGGAAAGGGCAAGAGGGTAGAGGAATGTGTTTAAAGTTTAAAATAAGGCGTGGGCTGACATTTCCTGATGGTGATGGTGATGGTCACACAGATCTCAATGAGAAGTGAAAAGAATATCTTTTTTTTCTCCTCTTCTTCCTCTCTTTTACTTCGTCTCTCTGTCTGTTTTCTGTTTTCCTCCTCCTCGTCTTCAAGTTGATGATGAGCTTGATCATCGTCCTCTGGTCTCTGGTCGTCGTCGTAGTATTTTTTTAGAGATAGAATTTAACATGGTTGTATACATTGTATAGTGTACAGTTTATACTTTATACACCGTTTGAAATAAAATTTTAAAAAAAAACTTGCTTATACCATCCCTAAGACAAGTCCAGAGTCTAGAATCTAGAATCTAGAATGTAGAGACCACAGGACTCCCCTCCATCAAAACATGTATTTTCTTTAAATAAGATATCTTTACGAATTAGTTTTTCTAAATGAAAACCATATAAGTCACTCAATTTACAACACATGGATTTTTATATTCCATGTTCATTTACATGTCATGCATGTAGAGAAATGATAATTCCCTACAATTTTAAGAAATACCTTGTACACATTTTGTACAACATACTAAAACTTATAATACAAAAAAAGAGTCACAAAATTTATTCACAAATCTGATTTTAAGTTTTTTTTTTAACTATGTACATTGTACATACAGCATGTACATAATATTATTATATTATACAAAATACAAAAGTTTCAACTTTTACTAGTATATTTTATACAATTCCATGCATAATATGCAAATACATTTTTACTATTATTATTATTATTATTATTATTAAATATAATGTGTATGATATTTGGTATTTTTACAACTTTTTACATTTTATGACAGTATTATTTTACCATATAGTCGTGAACTTAGATGTTGTATAATATTTACTAGACACTAGACATGTCATAATATGTACAATGTACAAGGTACAAAAAAAAAGAAGCCCGTGAGCGACTGGACGGTTGTCTCTTTCTCTGTATTCTGTATCTCTTTCATGTCAATCTTGGAATAAGTGCTTTTGCCTCAAAATGGCAAAGTTCACCAAAAGATCCCACCATGTGATTAATTATGATTACCAGAGTAAAAACTAAAATCGTTTAATTTGACACCAAAAAAAATATATATACAATCAGTATTAGATAAACCTTAACTAGAAAGAACATGGAAAATGACTGTTTTCCTCCTTCTTTTTGTCTTAAATATCTGTATTAAAACTTGTTATCATCCACTTTTTATTGTACTTATTAGTTTTCTTTCTGTATTTTTTAGTCTGTACTCTGTACACAAAAAAAGATAGATAATAGATAATAGATAGTCCACGTATTTGGTACTTGGACAAATTTCAAAAAGTCAAATGACAACATGTCGTACGTCGTACGTCCTTCGTACCATGTCATCTAACTAATCAAGATTCACATATCTCCTAAATTTTTGAATTTGTATGTTGTACATTTCCTTCATTAGACATTCAAAATACAGACATGACTTGACTCTTGACTTGATTGTTTATTCTTACGTGGATATTATGGTAATAGGTAATACACATTTAATGATATGTACTACATGGACACATCATGTGAATCTTGAATCTGTGATCTAACAATTTTAACATTGGATGCACTTTTTTATACCTGATTTCATGTCCACCTGATTCATTATTCATTATGCAATTTTTACATTTGTATTTTGTACTATCCACTACTAAATACTTACTACCACATGATTTAAACTCTATTACGATTTACAATCTTATGTAAGTATTAAGTATACACATGGTAAAAGGTAAAAGGGCATGGTGTAAAATTTTGAACTCTTTCAACTTTTATGATTTTTGTTTTTTTGTTGTACAACTAGTGACTTGAGACTTGAGGCTTGAGATTCAAGACATTAAATGACCATACATTTGAAATGATCTCATAAAAAACATCATGAGCGTCCAGTTCATACAAATACCAAAGGAAGAGTCAAGAGGAATTCTTTAATTGTTGATTCATTTGAGGGAGAAAAAATATATATGCAATATTCATAGATATTATATATGCATGGGAAATAAATTGAGAATAATAATATCATTTTGTAAATAGAATATAATGCATAGATGAAATATACTCATGTTCAGAGTGAGATGTGTGGTTTTCCATTAGAAAAATATATATGTGTATCTACTATCTATAAAGTAAATGGTGAATAAAAGAAACCACACAGGCGAGATTACAATGACCATGCTTGGTCATAAAATTTATGCTGTGGTGGACAAAAGGGAAGAGACAGAGAGAGAAAGAAAGAAAGAAAGAAAAGATGCGTGGAATGCAATGCGTGAAAATTCGTGATATGGAAACACTGGTGATATTTTGAATATTCATTTAATTGTGATGAAGGAATATTTAGTTCAAGAGAATGAAAAGAAGGTATGGACACATAATAAATAATAACAATATTATTCTCCTCTGGATCTTTTTCTTCTTCCTTTCTAATATTCAGTATACAATTCATCTACAAGCTACATATATCGTATATCGTATATCTGCTGCTTACTCATCTCATCATCTACTGGTGGTTGTCTACATTCTACATCATCAACCAAACCAACCACGATGACATATAACTTATGTATAATATTACACTTGGTGTAATTTTCATTATGATCCCACATGTCTACA
Source organism: Sminthurinus aureus (assembly GCA_034698265.1). Lineage (NCBI taxonomy): Eukaryota > Metazoa > Arthropoda > Collembola > Symphypleona > Katiannidae > Sminthurinus > Sminthurinus aureus. The sequence continues at coordinate 9,243 of JAQGBH010005772.1, read as the reverse complement.
AACTTGAATGTGAGCTGTGTTCCTCATATATATTATTATTATTCTTATTATTATTATTATTATTATTGTTACCTCACCATACTCCACAAAGATATGTACAGTGTATAATGGATGGTGGTGGTGATGACGATAATGATTACTAATATAATAATAATAATAATATATAATATTATACATATTTCTGTATATAGATGAGTTTCTTTTTTAAATCCTGAACTATTTCTCTTTTTCTTCTCTCCTCTTGAGTTTTGAGATGTGTGAGACATATATGATGAGATATGAGGATGTGTAGAATGGAGAATGTAGAATGTAGAATGCTGCTGGAAAACTATAGTTGAATTTTTTCGCAGAGTCACGAAGACGATCATGTACAATATACAATATCTGTATATATGTATACTTAGACATTCATTAAAGAGCTTGCTTTCAGGTGGGCTGGTCTTCTAATCTTCAATCACTCCATTAAACCAATCCATCATCTTAAAGAATCTTCTATTCTAGCTCACCCTTGACATTAGAAACACGGGGTCTCTTCCAAATTGTTCACATCCTCCAAAAAAAAAATGTCTCGCGATCATAGTCAATCTGTCACGACAATTCTTTGAATCTTCTCATCTCTCAACTTGTCCTCTCGTCTCTCTCTCTCTCTCTCTCTCTCTCTCTCTCTCTCTGTTTTTGTGTGTCTCTGTGTATCTCTTTCTCTCCCTCATCTTTTTATTTTCCCTCTGAACATTATTTACACGTCTCCTGCCTGACTCCTCACATATATTTTCTTTGGAAATTCATTCCTAATTACACATATGGAATGTACTCCCTTTCAACCAACAACCAAACCAACCAACAATCAAAACCAAAACCAAAAGGTACTTCATAATGTGATATTATGCATTATGCAGTCTTTTTTATTTAATACGTTACATTTTACATATTCTTCATGTTTAAACATGATGCTCAATGCTCACACAACACACTACACACACAAGTTACAACTTACAGAGCGAGCAAGAAAGAAAGAGATCAGTGAACAATGCACAAAAAACTGAAATCAAATTGAAAAATCAGAATTAACGTTTTCTTTATTCAAGGATTGAACTCTGTTGCTCTCGTGTGTCAAATATCTTTGTAGATCGTACATCGTATATATTATATTATGCCGTATAATATTCATATATGAATAATTGATATAAAAACAGGATGGAAATTGATATCCTAATATCTAATATAATACATTATAGATTATGTATTATGTATCTTTTGTCATTCATTCATATTTTATACTGTATACTTTATGTACATTATACAAAGTACAGAGACACACACGAAGGAAAGTAAAAAAAGAAAGGAATTGAGTTAATACAAAGTTGTTAATTCTGAATAATGCTTCATTTCCATTGTGTCCTACACAAAATTTACATATATGTGTGAGACAGAAATTGTCAATACGTATAATAATAATTATTGTATCTTTGATTTTTGATGGTACTGTCAATTGTAATTGTAATTTGAAGACCATTGATCTTTTCACCTTCATCTTGAGCAGCTCGGTACTCAGCACTTGGCACTGGAATTTTTTCCCTATGGAATTTAAAAAAGCATGTACATCAATGCTTTTAGTCAATTTTGTATGATAAAAAGCAACGTTTTAATTTTTTATCTAGATAGTCTAAAGTTTAACAACGTTTCAGAAGCCTCACTTAGTAATAATAATTATTAGTAATATGATGTTAATTAATATTAATAAATTACGAGAAAGTCACTGGTCACTGGTCACCGGCAAAGTACAAAGGAGGAAAGATTGATATAAAATGTCAGAGATCCATTCCATAAATCCGTACTTATTATGTACGTTGTACATATCCTGTATAATACTATAAAATATAAAGGCAAGAACACTGAAATAGATTCTCAGATCGTTAAAGCAGATCACACACACATTAAAGTCTTTGTTTGTAATATTAATGTGGAGCATGTGTGTTCATTTTATTGCTTTTTATTTATTGTGGATACATAAAAACCATCAGAATACTTGCAGAGTACGGTGCTGATGTTGTCCCTAGTTTCTAGATTCTAGATTCTACACGGTGTTATGACTCTTACTACTCTTCTTCTTACGAGGAGTACAAAATACAACTGACAACATACAACAGCAAACAGTCGTGACTCCGACACATAGTTAGATGTACACCGTACAAACTACACACATGAAAAGCCATGATCGTTTATCAAAACAAATTATCACTTGCCATACCATCTTTTTTCGTTTTTCCACTTTCGATGTTTCATGCCTTTTGACTCGTTCTTTTCTTCCTACTTTTTTGTTATCGTCTTTTCTCCTACGACTACGACTTTTTCTTAATAATATATATGTGTACATCTATGGCGTACGGTGTACAGAATAATAGTCCAATAGAAATACCAATAAGTCGTAGTAGTAGCAGTAATAATAATAATAAAGCAACGAGAATAAATATTAAAAGTTGCATTGACCTTTCATTTTTTTCTAGTTCCTTGTTCCTTTGTATTGCAGTTTCAAATAGGCTGAAACATACAATATGAACAAAAATAAAATATCTAATTGTGTACAGTACGCAAATTAAATCCTAATTTTTGTTCAACTTACAGAATTATTATTTATCCTTACTTATTATTCAAAAAGTAAAATAATATCAATTGGCCGACTACTTCAAAATCTAGCGACACTTTATTTTACGCAGTAAAATCATGTAAAGAATATATAAATGTTTCTACATTCTAGATTCTAGATTCTGTAGAACGTAGAACACCCGTAAATTTTATAAATAATCTCATATTATGAGAGTTATTCATGTATTTAAGTTTTGTTGCAATGTTTTGAATTTTAAATGCTCGACTTGTGAGTTCAATGAATGGTGGCTGTTGAATACTGAATACTGAATCCTCTTTCAAAAGGAAGAATGAATAAGAGAAGCTCGACTTTGTTTTCCTATACATTTTGACAAGGTGTTTTGACTCTACTAAACAAAACAGAATTTGTATAGAATTCAAAATGTAGAAAATAGAAATGTGCAAGTATTACACAATTTGAGCTTGCATCACACAAACTACAAACTACACATTACACATGTGTTGTGAATCAAAGGAGAAATAAAATATATAAAAAGAGGAACCATGAGCTTATCCCTTCGAGTTTCGAGTACGCATAAATATGCAATATGTAGCTATAATGAAACACGTAAACTGTACAATTTCTAAAACGTTTGCAGTCATTCCATACTCCATATACTCAAAGAAACAGAAAAGGAGAGAAAAAGTGAATGAAAAACGAGGATTTGCAACTTCTCTCTCTCTCTCTATAGGTACAAGTACAGATGAGTCAAAGGCTAAAACCAGGAGTTTTGCCTGACGTTGACTTATGTATTATCCACAATTATTTGGGAACTCATTGGGGTAGTGTACAGTGTGGCTGCTTGAAAAATTAGTTGGAGAAAAAAACATTTATACTTGAGACTCGAGCCTCTAGCTTCGAGAATCGAGAGTCAGGAGAAGCGAGTAGAATTTTTAGGTAGTGAGGTTTTCAGTTCTCTTTCTGATCCCTTGAAAATCCACCCACACAGACAGACAAAGACACAGACTCAGAGGTACAAAATACAAAATACAAACTCAAGTCATGTATGCCCAATGTACAATGTACACGCTCATTCACAGAGAAACTAGAAATGAAAATACTTTTGATATAAATGCAATTAAAGCAACTCGAGTTTTAAATCAAATGAAATCAAATAGATCTGTTCTCTGTTCCATTCCTCGTTTCTTGTGGTTCTTGTTTTTTTCTTTCGTCTTTCCTACTCATTTTAGTTTGGTTTGGTTTGGTTTGGTTTGGCTCTAAACTGTTTATTGATCCCATTAGTGCTTTTCTCTGTGATACATCCCAAAGAATAATTATAATTTCCCTTTCATTTCTTTATTGTGGCACAAGTCGTAGTCGTAGTAGTAGTAGTGTGTAGTGTGGCATATAAAAACTATGTATACTGTATACATGAAAGTCCTTAGATGTTATAGGCAGCTTGTATTTCTCTATTTCTCATTGATGTATCTTTGTCTTGCCCGTATGCAGAATGCACACTATTCCCTAGTACTTGTAGAATTTCTAGCATTTCTAGTTCAAGCCTCATTTGAGCTCAGACTTGAGTGACTATGAATCCTACATCCTAGATCCTAGGTATACAGATGGAATAACAATAATAATAAAACTCCTGTTCTTTATCTCGTTCTGTGTCTGAATGTGTGTATTTGGTATTTTGTTCTCGCTCATTCCATCTCTATTTGCAATTTGATTCCACTCGCATTAATCCATCTTTTCCGAATTCATCTAGCTTTGAGTTTGGAATTTTGAGCTTGGAGTTTTGAAATTTTTTGTTTGTGTTTTGTGTTCCTTTGCCAGATTTTAATTACCATGAATATTTACATTCGCTACATTACATTTAATTGACAACCGTCCAATTATCTGCCGTTTGTAACAGCGTGTAAAAGCAACATCAAGCATCAAATGAATTCTATATTCCATATATATTCTATTTCCAGTCGTAAGACTGTGCACTGTGCATGTTTCCCGTGTACAGCACTCAGTCATAGCATAAACGGAAAGAATTAAAAGGTGTATTTATTACCTACATAAATACTTGCATCACTAAACCATGTCCGTTGTCCTATGTGTATCCAAATGCACACTCATTCTTTGCAAAAACGATACATAATATGTGTACAAAGTACGACGTACGACCGGATCACTGTTCACTGTTCACTCTCATTCAGACAGTTGTAAATTGTAAAGGGATCGCATCGCTATGCATAATCATTCAAGTGTAGACAGGAGTGTAATATAAATAGTAAATAGTCAACGGATTCTGTATACAAAATATTCCTGTATTATTTTGTTACTGCCTTGTGGATTTTTCTCTTTTTTCCTTTCTAGAATGTGTAATCTGAGCTGGTTTCAGCTCCCAGCTCAGAGCAAAAGCTCTTGTCTTAGAAAAACTTTTTCCTGTACTGTGATTTGTTTTTAGCCTGTTAATAACAAAGGAGGTTGTTAAACATAATGAACAATTACATGCTCATATTTTTTGTACTGCGACAATAACAATAATATTAATATTAATAATAATAATTGTAGGTTGTTGGTAGCAAGCTAAATTACAATAATAATACTAATAATAATTGTAACAAGCAATATAAAGTATAAAGCAAAAGACATGCAACTTATTTGTCCCCTTGAATATTTGAATAATATTATATTTTTTGAATAATGGTAGTTGGTTGCCATTAACTTTTGTGGTGAATAATGAATATTATAGATAATGGATAATATATATATATTTCATGAGTTATTTTGCCTAAATTTCTAGTTTCACAGTTTTTATGACCAATTATTTCATTTCATGGTTATAATTTTAATGGGAGTGAAATATAATATGTAATGTAGTAGATAGTAGATAATAGGTAGTAGTAATTATTATTTAGATGACGGAGTAACATGCATGTAGATGTAGACATAATAATAATAATAAATATTAAAACAAAGGAAAATTTTGGATATGTATGGAGTATGGAGTATGCAGCGTAGCTAATGGTGCAAGGAATGACGTACATAATATATAATATATATAATATGCATGTGCACATAATTGGAGAAGAAAAGACCAGCATTGGATTTTATCTCTCTCCCTCATTGAGGTTGGGACGTACATTTAAAACTAGTACTTTGAATGTAGAATGTAAAGTTTTGATTATGCATGAAAGGAATGAAATGAATTGGAGATGGGAAAACGACAACGAGAATGAGAAGGCGAGCACAAGAGTTGTGTTCATGGAGCGGTGAGCGCATATTACGCATGACGCCACTACCGCTGTTTTAATTCCTCTCTCTCTAGCCGTTTTGCTTTGACTAGAATTGTCTAGAGTCTGGAGTTGCCTCGAGGACTTGATTCGCGTCGTAATTAACGCAGGCTTTTCTCTTTCTCTCTCTTAATTAGTGGCTGCTTCGGCTGCGTGGTATGCAAATTTTGTATTTGGAGGAGGGAGTTTGACTTTAAAGAGCCACTAAGCTTTTCTCTTTTCTGAGTTGAACACACCTGTGTCTAAAACACGACTATATGAACCAGCCTCATTTGAATAATGAGAGAAAGAGAGAATGAATAGCTGTCATCATCATCATCATCGTCATTATTATTATCATCAGCCCACATTTCTTTTTCTCTTACCATTCAGGCTAAATTACGTACACTCAGTCACTCCTTCATTTATTCCGTTCATGTCCCTACATGCGCAATCCACATACATACATACATACATACATGTATGCAACAATAATTATTATTAAAAGACATTTTAAATAAAGTCAATATCCTTGTTTACCATAAAATAAAAAATGTTTAGAGGTATAATTATTATTGTTTTAAATACCGCTTTGTTTAAATACTTGATATAGAACTAGCTTATCATTCTTTTCTCTTGCAGTAAACAGTACAAGTATTTAATGTTGAGTCTTGAGTATTTTGTGCTGTGTAAATGGTAAATGGAAAATGGGAAAAGGTATTAACTAGATTATTATCTAGATTCTACATTTTTGTTTTAATAACACAAAGACAAAACGCGTGTGTCAAAGCTGAAATTCATAAACGGTTTAATGTTCTGACATGAACGCTAATGTCTAATGTCCCATGTCTAATATGTACGAATTTCAATATAGATGAAAAAAAAGAAATTAATGATTACGATCGGAATTTATAGGTGTGAAGAAATGAAGAATTTCGATAGTGATGATGCACATGATAGGAATAAAAATAAAAGACATGGAAGAGATGATAAGATGCTCAATGTTCATGTATGTATTTATGTACACACACTTGACGCATAAACATACATACACACACGACATTCGACATGAGCTAAAGATCAGTCACCAAAGGATGGATTACTGAAAAAGTAGAAAGAATTATTATTATTATTACTAGAGAGGAAGAAGAGAAGGGAAATAGAATAAAAGAGGAAGTAAAGAAGAGGGAAAGGGAAAAAGGAAATTGTGCCGTATTTAAAGCAGAGCAGAATCTAGAGTCTGTATTTAGTGAAGTTGTGTGTGCAAGTGTAGAGTGTAGATGTAGATGTAGATGTATGCGTGTGTAGTATACAGGGAACATTGAACATACATGTGCGTGTGTGTGTTTGTCTGTTTGTGTCTGTGTGGATAGAGTAGGAATGTTTGTCATGTTATTTAGGAGTGTGTGGAGATATTTGATGTGGTTCTGTGGAGCGGAGCAATAAGAGTAGTCTAGAATCTAGAGTCTAGAGATATTTTATGCTCATGATATTATTTGTTGAAAAGGGCGAAAGACAGTAGAGATTTAAGGGGAAGTCGCTTGCTTTTGATGATGTGTTTGGGTCCGTCGTCAAATCGATAAAAACGCGAGTATATATCGTGAATAACAGCACGTCTCATAGGCCGGAAAAGAAATGGGAAGAAATAGGAATTAATCTTTTGTCTTGGTTCTACGAATTTATTGCTGCTTTGCCTTAGTAGATTTTTTTCTCTCTCTCTCTCTCTCTCCACAATGGGAATTTAAGTCTTTCTCGTCTTCTTCTTCTCCTTCTTCTGCTTCTTTTTGACTTGACTTGACTTGACTTTACGCGAGTCCGAGATCCCAGATCCCAAAGTCAGAGCCAGAACATACATTATGGACGCATGTATTGTTTGCGTAATATGTAATGTGTAATATTCCTCTTTTGCCAGTTCACAGTGTACAGTGTACAATGTCTCTTTTCCTTTTACATTTGTATGTCGAATGTTGAAACAGGAGTTTTATATAGGATAATAATAATATGTAATGCGTAATGTTTTTGATATATGACGCATGATGAATGTCTCCCTGTGTATATATTTATACATTAAAGAGGACACAAGACACATATTATGCATACATATTTGTATACACATGTATTATATTTCATTTCATGCTAAATTTTCAGAGTTTTCATATCTTTTTCAAAGACGACTAGATGTGTACTTGTACAATGTACATTGTGCATAGGACACGACGGCGTTTTGCTTTTTAGATTTCAGATGGGTGAAGGAAAGGAGACGAAGCTCAAAGCTCCAAGCTCATCTTTTGTTCTTTCGGGGTTCATTCTTCATACTCCATACTCCGCCTCCGATATATACATAATATATATATAATATAATACTTTATAGTGTATATTGTAGATTGTACCTTTCTTGACTTTAAGATTATCATTTTAAAAAATTTTCCGCGACACAGCTGCGTAGACCTACACTGCGAGTATTACACGCTTACGCCAAACTGTACCTTTTACAAATATGCGTGTTCTTATTATGTATTATATTTTATATTTTATACTTTATACTCCACAGTCAAACACACACATGCACGCATTCTCTACGCATCTACGCAGTTGATATTACATTTCAAATTCTATTTCATTTTCCAATCAAAAGTAAAAAGTATAGAGTATAATATTATAATATATTATAAAATCAGCTATATTTTTTTTATTTATGCATATTAAATGATACTATCATATTGTATAAGGTGGAATAGAATGGAGAATTGAGTGATACTCTTGATGACTGCCTTTTATACTTTACTTTATCTACTTATGCATTATACATTATACATTACACATTCAGCATGGAAAGTATGGGCTCATATTTACTCCATGCTCAATGCTCAATGTTGATGTGTACAATGTACGATGTAAAAAGTAAAAAGAAAGCATAATAAACTTTGTATAATCATGGAGACTCGAGCCTCGCTATTATTTTTTGTCCTGTTCTGTCATACGTGTGTCTCTACTCTCTACGTAACAACGCTCGCAAATAATGAATAATACAGGATACTACAACATGCATGTTGTACACTGTAAACTACATTACACGGAACATAATGTAGAATGTAGAATGTAGGATGTAGAATGTCGCTGACTGATAGGACAGGGACAATGCGGAGAGATGGGGAAAAAACTGTAATGAAATGAGAGAGAACAAAAGGAGTAATGAATGTAAATAAATTTTATAACTCATTCATATGACACAGCATTATTTTTCTATTTTTTTATTCACATAGTTTTTTTCCCTTTCTTTACGTTTTACGTTTTAGTACATTTGAATTTGTACACTTTCAACAAAAACATTTCAACAATTTCAAAATTTCACCAATGATCATTTCAACAATCAACATTTCAACATTGACCATT
>JAQGBH010005771.1:0-13677 GCA_034698265.1 Sminthurinus aureus | reverse complement strand
AAATAATATAGATAGTATATAGATTGCAAGGGAGCTTTTCAATTTTCAATAACAACAAATTTGAAGGGCAACTGTTTTCTCTGTATCCAAGCTATCAAATTTCTTTTGTAATGAAACTATAATTATCATATAATTTATTATTTATAATGAAATAAGCTTGCTCAAAAACTTTCACATCACCCTCAAACATATTTACATGTATTTAAAATTTTAAACTACAGGACAAATTACTTCATATTGTTTTTACTTTTATAGTAAAAGTTGAAACTTAGAATTTAAGCAAAGAAGAAAAAACGAATAATTTATTCAGTTAAAATTTTGGATATTGAACTGGTATAACCTTTTGAATGATTTGAATGAATCGATAATGATTGATGACAAATGCTAAACAAATCAATAAAGAATGCGTATTAAAAAAATATTTTCCTTTTCGGATTCCAAGTCTATGGCATCATGTATTATTTAGGCATTTATTGTTAATGGCCAGTGTACTTTTAAATGCATGCATTTTTACATAGCAAACAAAATACTTACAAAGTATGTAAACTGTAAACAGAAACAATAATTTTCTCAGGTGTCTTATTAGTGTTGTTGGTTTCCATTGATTTACTTTTCTAATAGCCGTGATACATTCTAGATTCTAGGTTCTATATAATAAATATATGACAGTTAACAGCTACTAAGTACAACATTAATGGAGACGTCAGTTTAGATTTCTAGATTTCTAGAAATGGAAATTAATACTTGATAAGTCGGGTGACAACCGTCAACAGAGTGGTGAAAGGAAGAAGAAGGAGAAAGAGCAGAAATAGTAGAAAGTGAGAATAAGAGGAAGGAAGCCACTCAGTTTTCTCTGTATTCTGTGTAAAACCTCCTAATGTGCACAACGTGGCTGAGAGGTGAACGGAACGCAGAAAGCAGAAATGCGTAGCTACAGTTCTTGTACATTGATACAGAAAGTCGAAGCTACGTAGAAAGTCTATGTAGAGGACAAGGTATAATAAGTATCAATAGACACTAGACACTCTTGTGCAAATGTAGATACATGTGTACACACAAATAAATAAATGAGAGTGTACACTGTACACTGTACACATATTGTACGTAGTGCGTAGTACATGAGAGAATTGCGGATGGTTTTTGTGTATAATACATGTATAAACATAACTTATTGTGTGTCCTACACTCTACATTCTACATTCCAAACTCTACACTCTACACTCCCGTGAGAGGAGAGAGAAAAAGTCGGATACACAAACAGAATATCACATGAGTGGATGTCTCTCGTTTCTAGGTATCTACGTTTAAATGTGTGATTTGTTGTACGCAGTCAATATTGAACAGGGAAGAAGACAGAATTTTGGATTTGAGGCTGTCGCAGTTTACACATTTTAAACTTGATATATTATTTCTGATGTGTGTGTATATAGTATCTGCGTATATGCGTAAATGCGTATATAGATTATGGAATATGGATGGAATAGATATGAATGTAAGTGCATGCGTGCTGCTCCGTTTGTAGCTATGAGTATACATACATGCGTATTTCAGTGAATAGAGTTGGGGTGTGTTCCTTCTCTGCTTGGGCTTCGTCCTCTTCTTCTTCTGCGTCTTCTATTTTATGTATTATTTGTCTTTTTTCCTGTTTCATCTCAACTTTTTTTCCGCCCGACAGTTTTGCTCCTTTGTAGATTAATTACCTTGCTTTTTAATTCAAAAAGTTTAAAATTTTTCAAACATACGGTATGTTGCTCTGTCTGTCATCCGTAGTCTGTAGTCAGCATTTTACAATTTACAGCAGATTTCCACTGTTTTCACTCTCGTATTCAAACCTCAAACACTGCTATATTTTACTTCAGGCTGATGAAAGAAATGTTGATTAAATTGTATTATGTATTTTGTAGTATTGATTCTATAAAAGCTTTTTATTTTAGAATTTGCTGAATTTCAACTTTTAATGCACGGTAAAAAATTAATTTTACATTGGTTATGGGAGAAAAGCTTGTAATTTACACTTCACTTCACTTGACTTCTTCCGAATAAATTATAACGCACCTTCACATCTAAAATACACGTATTGTTTTGAATTTCTTCTTATAACTATAAGATAATGGAAAACGCGTAGACTTATGAGAGGATGGAATGTGGAATATGGAGTGGAACTAACGTACTTCAACTTTAATCAAGTTGAGGGTTGAGTTTGAACTTTGTAATGCAAAAAAAAGAGTCGTCACAGTTGTTTATCAGTATCAGTTATTCAAGCATTGTATTTTGTATTGTCTTTATTGTTTCAACGTTGTTATTTTCTTATTATTTCCCATTATGTACTGACTTGAGAGTTGATTGTTTTCAGAATTTTTGTCGGGTCTACGTACTTCTGCCTTCTGCATTATTCACTATCCATTATTATTATCCATTCAGAGTGAAGGACTAGGACAACAAAACGATAAGACTTGGAACTTGGACAACTTAATGTTCAACACGAGTAATTATTGTTGAATGGTTTAAATGAATTAATTTTTTATTACAGTTTTTAACTGAATACACTAAATGCACATGTATGGAATAAGGTGCGTGTTTTTTTTGTACAAGTACCGACAATCAGCCGACCGATCGTCGACTATATATATGGTGTCGACCGTCGACACTATATATTACATATTATTGTTTTGTTTTTATGACATTTCCATTGCTCTTGATTTGTCTCATGTATTGTAAAGTGTAAAGTACAAAGTGTAAAATGTAGAATGGTATGATAACGCGATAATATTAGTAGTAGTAATAGTAATATAATAATATAGTAGGAATGCAATATGCGTGAAATGATTATTGTCTTTTGGTTAATACTGCACTGTACATTATACAGTCTACATTCTAAACTCATGTACCCAACCAAACCAAACCATTGTTTCCCGGCGGCTTCCACTAATTTAATTACGATCATGATAAAGCACTCAAATAAATATATTATTATTATTATGCACAGCCAAAATGTACTTGAGACTAGAGGCTTGAGCCTGTAGTATCTTTTGCATTCAGTGTTCAATGTTCAATATACACAATACCTGGTTTTTACATGACAATTTACAATACATAATAAATATTACATAGTATAATAGTGATAATGGACATCATGAACGACAAAATAACACTCCATTAATCTATTAAAAACAGGATTAATTTAATTTAAGTGGTCAGTATTTATTTACACATTTCAATTGACTGGATTCTAGATTCTAGACTCTAGACTACTCATTCATTTACGTGTGGTCGTGTGTTTTGTGTTTTGTGTGTACGTTTAAATTTGCATGTTACATGTCCAATTGCAAAATTAAATTGCACAAACAAAGTAAATATCCTGCACGTTTTATCGGAAGTAAGTTCATGACTCGCTGACCTTTATTGTTATCAATTGGATTGCACGTTATACAATGCAGTGCAATTCAATACAATTCAATACAAAGTGATAAAATACATGTAAAAAGGAAATACTTACACATTACACACGCAAACCAAAATCCTACATAAACTGTCTGAATCTGAAATACAGGGAGAGGTAAATAGATACATTGTTTAGCTATTATTATTGCAATAATTATTACTACAACTGTTTCCAACAAATAAATGGCACCAATTATGTAATTGAATTATGTTATATAAGCAGGGAAATTGATATTGATAAGTGTTGATATGGTAAATAAAGTATTAGTGTTTTAGTTTTGTAAATTTTTTCCTTATTCATCCTGCACTTGAATATTATGTCTTATCTCCATACGCATAAATGCCAATGAAAAGCCCCATATAAATTGTACACACTACACGCTACACACTACACACTCAGACACAGATTAAGTCCTAAGGTAATGCGTGGGGAAGAAATGAAGAAAATTTTTGCTGTTTCCTTACTAGTACATGCGATAGTGCTGTGTGTGGTCGAGGTTTATTGGCGTACATGTATATTTTATATCTGTACTGTGTACAGTGTACATTGTACATTGTACATGCTTATAAGATGTCTGTGTCTACATTTTGAGACTGTGTGTAAAGTGTAAACTATGAACATGGATTTGATTTGACTTGATTTTATATTTTGTATGAAAGCATCAAAAAGGAGCAGCAAGAGTAAAGAGTACATACAGCAGACGAAGACGAAGAAGAGTTGAAGCTGACGGAGGTCAGTTGTAATCATAAGGTCAGTAGTATAAAACCTGTTAAATAGTTGAGCAGTACTCAACAAATTGTGGTTTCTTTACCGTGTCCAAGTTTTCAGTTCACAGCCACCATCAAGTCACGATCACATTCACATGCATATACACAATACAATACACATGTACACAACATTACAACGTACAACCGTAATATGTAAGTACGGATTGTACTGTAAATTGTAGATACATTGTACGACTAACTTGTAGTGTACAGATAATGTCTGTAACCGTCTTAAGTCTGCACCTCTGTTCTCTGTACTCTGTATTCTGTAAATTGTACATCTTACGTACTGAATATTACATAACACACACACACTAGACACCAGACACTAGATGGATAATAATAATACAAACTATAATATGCCATGAAAGGATAATATCTAAAAAAAATGAAGGAAAAAAACGAGACAGACATCCATTATGAACTGCGTATTATTATGAATTTTCCCCCGAGTAATACAATCTGTACAAAAATTCAGTTACATCATAATAGCCATAATCATTATTATTATATTATTCCTATAGTTATTCATGTGCGTTTTCAAAAATTGTGAATATCCTCACTCTTAACTCCTAGCAAAAAAGACAGAAAAACAACTAGAAAAACACATTATGTAAAGAGAGTGCCTTTGGATACAAAATTACGTTACAAAATTATTACTTGGATGTACCAGAAACATTCTGATTAATTTAGTTTATGAATTTATAATTTTTGCAAATTTTTGTGGATCCATTTGTATTTTTTTCAAATCATGTGATGTATAATTTAAATAAAAAATTATGCAAGTACAATATATGCTATTAAAATTTGGTCATAGATTGAGTACACTTATACACTAGCAAATATAAAATGATATTGCCAAAATAATATCGCATTCTCATTCCGTTCCATTCTTATACATTCCATGAGATGGTTGCATGGAAGAGAGAGAGAGAGAATCACCAAGAGTTGAGCTGTGCGTTTTGTACAGTATTCTGCGTAGAACGTAGTCAACGTTTTCGCATGTATAGCAAAAAGTGTGTAGAGATATAACCTCCAAGAAATGTGCACAAATCCCGAGTCCCGTATGAAAAGGTTTACAGTCTACATATAAATAAATATACACGCTCATGTACATACTTATACGTACGTACGTACACACACACACACACAAACGCGAAATCATGGGTCGGGGCTGCTTGAAAGTGCGTGTACCGTTCTTTTGCCATAGGCTTTATATATACAGTCTTTTATTCAGACTGTCTTTCCGCCTACAATTTACTACTACTACTACAGACCACTATACTTACGTTCTAAGTTCTAAGTTCTGCTTTTCAAGCTTGGCTCATCCTTGGTTCTAGGGTTCATTCCTCTCTGGTATGTTGTATTCGCTGGTGTGCAATCCTCCTCCTGCTGTATTCTTTCTTTCTCAATATAAATATACAATATATAGCAACCAAACCAATATTATTATTATTATCATTACAAGTATTATTAAACTTATTACACACACACTATTTAATCACGAAAAAATCTATATAAAAAAATAGAAAAATTGTCCAGTAGTGCGGTTCAGCCACATCAACATCATCATCTTTCTTGGGATATTGTGAAAGGCCTGGAGTTTCTACATTCTACATTCACCATTCTACACGGTCAAGAAGCAGTGGAATAAGAATAAGAGTAAAAGGTGAACGGAGAAAAATTAGACTACACGTGTCATTTCTATTTCCATTTCTACCTACTACTCCTCCCGCATACGATAATCACTAATCACATTACATTCTGGATACTGGACATTTAAACTCAAGTCAAGTGCAGTTACAATTTACAATCAATCAAAGTTGTTGGAGAGAAATAAATCTGTGCAAAAATATTATATCCGACTTCTTTTCTTGGATTTTTCAACATCAAGCAATACAAAAAAATAACTGTGAATCGTTCGTTTAGTTCTCTCACTTTAATTTATTATTTGTTGTACTGTGATTGTGATTACGAATTGAAACTGTGCAAATTTAACTGGATAAATCATACATCATAAAATGTAAAAAAAATTTGAAAAACCTGAATTGAAAGAAAAACAAACAGTGGAAAAAACCACATTAACAATAATAATTAATTAAAGTGAGTCTGTGGAATTTTTTTACAGCAAAGCAAATAACCAAATATACATAGTAACTGTCTAAGTACTATTAGAATATTCATTATTGATTATTCATTATCTGGGTGTTATTTAAATTTGGCTGGATAGATAATATATATATAATAAATAATATAATATAAATCTACATGGATGTTTATGTGTGAATCTAATAAGGAAACAAAACAGAAAAAACACTGATAAGACAAAAAACAAATAAATAATCCCACGTTTTTTTCTGGATACTTGAAATAAATATTCAAATTAATTGTTACTCATTTAAATACTTGACCCAAAGGTTCAAGTTGAAGTTAAAATAACAGCAATAATAATTTATTTACAAATCTAAGTGTGTTCTTTCAATTACAATTAGTGTGTGTGTCTATGTATATTGGATATGTGTAGCTTTTTTTAATAATACAAGCTACAATTTTGTGTGATATTTCGTACAATAAAAAAATAAATAATAATAATAGTAATAATACTCAGAAAAAATAAGTAGGGAGGAATTGATTGTGCCCGTATCCTTCATTTTTTAATAATTTTAACACTCCGACCAATTATTTTTCACATGTTTTAAATGGAAGTATGACGTCAAGATGCCGAGTACAATACGAGGTAAGAAAAAAATTCCATTCAATCATTTTTTTATAAATAAATTACTAGTGTTTTTCTAAAGTTTATCATATGGAAATGTGAGGTAGGGAAAATATCGCATATAAATTTGGAAGCTGGAATTTAAAACATATTATTTATATTTAAACTCCCGTAAGGTATTTAAAATATGCAGAAAGGTAAAAAGATAATACATAGACAGTGGGATAAAAATCATAATACTTATGATTATGAATGGGATTTTATGCATTAAATAAATAAAAAGAATAATTAGAATGTGGATGGAAAGGTAGTGGGTATTATTAGTATCCTTGATTTTATTTTTGTTCCATCTAATTTGTTCAAATGGGAGAAGAAACATTATTTTTGTCTGCGGGCTGACTGACTGTCATCATCATATGGGTGCTATATGTATACGTATGGAGAGGGCAATAAACCGTGGAACACAACACATATGCACGTGCGAACGTTTCCCTATAAATTCGCTATATAGCCAGCCAGTCCATACAGAGCCACAGAAGTTATGTCATAGGCAAAACGTATTGCACATACAGCATATCGATCCAGCCTCTTGTTGCCAGTCTTCCAAACCAAACCAAAGTCTCTCTCTTTCACTCTTATTCAGTCCAGCACATTTTCACATGCATTATCCATACGCACGCAGTGTGTACATACATGAATGAAGTTCCAAGAACTCGCACTTTTTGTCATACATGTATCTATATCCATTACATGAATGCGTCTCTGGCTTTCCGTACATTCCCCTTATCATTAATTCGAATAGTACGAATTTGTATCTCTTTCTTCCTTACCATCGTTTCACCTTAACAAAATAATTAAGGTTTGCAGAGAAAAATATCAATATTAATATTAGGGTGAATTTGAAGAGTTTAAAGCTGAAAAAGGTTTGGCTTGCTTTGGCTTTGGCCAACATTGGTATGTGACCTAGGGATAGGAAGCATAGTCATCGTCGTCGTCATCTTCAGTCGATGTGCCATTGTACTCTTACTAACTTGAGTCTTGAGTCTAGAGTCTAGAGTCGAGTTAAAAAAGTTAAAAGTTGTTCTGATCCGAGTGTATATTGTATTTGGTATTGCGTCAAGAGTGTGTAAAGGAAAGAATGTAGAATGTAGACGAACGTTCAAATGTTAGATCATCGTATCGTAGTAATAGTAGTTTTCATACGTTGCTGTGCAAAACTCTGGCAACAGCTTTTGTGGGGTCAACGAACTCTAACGGTAGTTGAAGTATATGTTATACATGTATGTATAATATGGGAGAGACAGCTTTGTGTATAACATGGCCTTAAAGCAAGGACGCTTCACGCAACCCGTTAGCTACTACATAGATTCTTCTCTCTCTCTCTCTCTCTCACTCACTCGTCTCTTTCTCTGTATATTCCATGAGGATACACTGTGCATTGTACACTACATGCACTATACATTATACAATATAAAGGCTTGGCTAGCACATCATGTAAAAAACTTGAGAGAGCAGATATACACACATGACTTTGCACAATATGATAGTATGATACATGATACGTTCATACGTATAGATGAAAAAAAAAGATATCTATTATAACATACACTTTTACAGTGTACATTGTACAGTGTGTATATTATATATATAGACAGCGCAGCCATGAACTCAAATAGTTTTTGTATTTATGTCTGTGTGTATTGTGTGTGTATATATTAATGTGAGTGAGAGTTTACACATACACCATACATCCATGTCCGTGTGTATGTATATAATTTACGCATACATGTATATATATATATACATACATATGCATATAATGTATAAACAATGTAATCAGCCTTCACATTTTTAAATGCAGTTTCTTCTTCATAAGCAAATAACCACAAGATTTCACAGTTAACTTCTTTTTTTCTAATTCTATTTCTCTTTTCATTTATCACCATCAATGACGCCAACATCACATCACATTTACAAAGTTCACAGTACAAAATTCTCAATACAAAATACTAAATACTAAACACAAATAGTAAATAGTAAGTAAAAATACTTGGTAAATGTATGGAAAAACAATAGTTGGAAATTTTCTATTAAGCTAAATAAAAACTTAAAACCATGGATATTTATGATACATGTGACTACTATATAGTATGCAATATGTAATACACAGTATACAGAGAAATTGGGAAGCAAAAGGATTTATAACAGAGATTTCTGAAAAGGAAAGAAAGAAAGAAAGAAAGAGCGAAAGAAAGAAAGAAAAAGTTTACCGTTGTATTTATTTTTTTGTAGTGTTCAGTGTTCAGTAATCAGACACAAGACTCAAGAGACAAACCAGGAAAAGAAAAGAGAAAAACAGGAGTATATACATTATACATAGATCTATTCATCCATTCCATTTCAATATCATATCATAATACATAATAAAGAACAGTAACAGTAATTAGTCACTCTCCCATTCCTTGATTCTTGGAATCCCGTCATGTGTCAAAATTTTCCAGGAAAAGTAAACATCATACATAACATTGATGAAGAACAGTAGACACTAGTCACTAGACAGTAGAGTACACAAGAGAATACGTTTCTTATTACGTTTTACATGTATGAGTATGATGTATGAGTTACGCCAAGGAGAATGTGACGTACTACCTTTAGTCTGTTTAGTTTGTTGGTTGGCTGTTTGGCTGGTAAAATGATATGCGTCTTAAACTGCATATTGCAAATTGCAATGACACTGTCAACAGTAAACAGCCAACAGTCAACTGCAAGTTTCAAATCAATAAAAATAAATACGTGATAAAAACAGCCGTTATACTTTATACTTTACATTTTGCACAGCATGTCCAATTTGAATACCTTTTCTAATAACAGCTAAACTCACAATCAGCAAAACTTGGCAGATTCAAGATTCAAAATTCAAAAAACATTTCATCAGTAAATGAATAAAGTATTCTGAATTATGTAAAAGCATAAAATACCACTTTTTTTATTGTCTTCCAAAGTTCATATTGGAATTGATGACGTCACATGTAACTGTGCGTGGATTGTGTAGGGTGTAGTTTACATATAGTGTGTAATGTACAAAGTACACAATGTGCTCGCAAAAAAAGGACGAGAGCCAGATAAATATAATGGTTGAACTGAACTTTTTAAGTGAACACAATTATATTGCTAAATATTACATCTATTCTTATTACTCTTATTATTCGCATTATTCGTACATCATTGTTACATAATCGAATTAAAGGCTCAAGTCGTATCAAGTATCAAGACGACCAGTTGTACTCTGTACACTTATGTGACTTGTACACGTGGACTCATTCCCTTAGCTTAGCTTAGTAGTACATGCTTGTACTCATTGAACCAACCAGCCAACAAGACAGGAGTACGTACTGTACACTGTACTCTGTCTCCAATTATTATTAGTTAGTTAGTTTATTAACACACATTATTTAATTGATTGTTCGTACTCTCCGTTCTAATAAAGTACGGATGAATGGATTGGTTTGGTTTGGTTTGGCTGGGTTTGGCTGACATACATGCATTATGTGTCTTGAATAATTGGTGTGTCCAGAGTCCAGAGCTCAATCGTATCTATAACCTCACACATACGCACACACTACACACTACATTGCACACTTATTTATTGAGCATTGTCATTACACTATATAATGGAATATACTGTAATAATTGCCTTGTCATCATGACACCAACTGGTGTCATTCCAAATTCCAACACACAATATAAACTTGAACTGATTTTATAGATTTTTTTTCCCTTGCATAACAAATAATAACCTTTCTTTTCGTGTCCTACTATTCCATAGTATTCCTACTATGCATTAAAAATTCAGAATGCAGTCAAGTGCAAAAAATGTAGTGAAATCTTCTCCCTTCATTTCCTATTTAATTACACACACACACACATACATTCATGGGATTTAACATTTAACTTGTGGGTGAAATTTAATTAAAAATCTTACGAACTATTATTTTTATTATTAGTACCAACAATTTCCCTTCCTATCAAATTTCAATGCTGTTTGAGAATAGATGAAGTGTAGTACGACATACGAAATACGAAGCACGATCTGAATCTATTCTGCTCTCATGATTTTCCAAAGTGAAATAAATATTGAAATTATGTGTACTGTTCTTTCATATTTCATTTTATTTTTTCGGGGATATTTTATATACGTTTTGTGGCATTTTAAATTAGATAATTTTAAGTATGAGAAAGAAAGCAATCTTTGTGCAAAACTATTTCTTGCAGTTTTTAATATCTAATAGAAAAGCTCTTCATTTTTGCTGATATTAGATTTTTTGCCAGCCCAGCATAGCATAGCAACAAAATGATTGTTAGTTGGCGATTTTTATAATATCAAGACGATAGAGGCTAAACCCCGAGCCGAGCGCACATTCTACGTAGTAATTATGATTGTTATTATTATCATAATATTAAATAGCAAGAATGAGCTTCTGGAGCGAAAATTAAGTAGTAAAAACTTGATGAAAACTGCACAAGTAATAAGTATGTGTTTTACTGTTCATATTCAATGTTCACGCTCATGTTCATGTTCTTGTTCAGACTACAGACGGGTGTCATTTAATTTCATGGGCATTCTTAACCACAGCCAATCAGTTTGAATATGTATCAACGTATTCATGTATGTATAATCAGATTTACGACTTGACTGACTTTGGAGTTTGGATGAATGTGATTAAATGTGTACAACATCTAATATGGATTACACGTAGAATGTCGAGTGTAGAGTGTAGAGTACTAATAAAATTACTATATTATGCTTTTATAGTCCACTTCATCTCCCATTTTAGCACTTACTTACTCTTTTATTAATGCATAAAAATCTGTGTATAAATAGCATACAGTGCACTGGAAAATTGTGTACTTGTTGTTTTGAAACTCAAAATTTGATCAAAGTCTTCTTCATAAAGTATAGGGAAGAGCCGTCAAATTAATACCTTTTTCAAAACATAATTATGTGTCCGAATTGTCATTTTGTGACAGTCATAAAAATAAAAGCCAAGCCACAATGTACAGTTTATATTCTAAATTTTGTTCATTAAGAAATTAATATAGGATACAGAAACTGTAATAATATATAGAGTGGGAACTTTTTCATAATAAGTTGTACCTGTACATGTATCTGTATATATGGTGTAAAATGTACAAAGAGCTACTCACATAAGGTAGTCCTTGTATGTATTCTCTCGATCATTTTGAAGCCGGATTTTCCGAGTTTTTGTATGTTGAATTGACAAGATAAATTGGGACAACCGGATTTCATGTAGAACCAAGAAACAGGAATCAAGGTAAAAGTACAAGTACAAGTTGAAATCAATTACTCTTGACTCTTGACAAAAAGATAAATGAGACAGAATTTGAGATAGAAAAGGCCAGGCATCTCACGGAAACATGTTCTTGTTTCAATGTTCTGAGATTTGAACATAATACATAATGTTCAATGTCCAATGTTCTACACAGTCCACAATCTGTAATAAAAATACCTTATACAAGGCCTAAAGTCTACCATCTTCCAATTTTTGGCTCCTGGAAACTGGAAATTAGGCACATTTAAAATTAGTTCAGAATTTCTTCCCACTAATGAAAAAAATAATCAACAACGGACAAATTTTGAATTTCGAGAATCCAACATTCATACTTGGTACGTTGTACATGGTACATTGTACTTAAAATATTGCATAAAATGCAGTACCCGTATGAAACTGTCAATGCAGTTTAATGGTTATATATAATAAACGGATGTATATTAGCAGCAATCTCATCTTGTGAAAAAGTTCCTTGTAATACATTAACCACAAACTCTAGACTCTAGATTCTATACTCTAGACCGTAGACCATCAAGCCTTTTAATACAGTTTCATCTCTTTCATAGAATAAACTTTACTCACTCACTCACTCTATTCTTCTCCACCTTCTTCCCTTGATAGAAAGGCAGTGTAGAGTGCAGTGCTTGCCAGTAATGTAAACTGTGGTACGGCGGTGATGTTCATAAAGAGCGAGAGAAAGATAGAGAATCCCGTTAGAATTTGTATTGTAGCCTCAAGGCTTTAACTCTTACATACCTTCAGACTTAAATTATACAAGAAAATACAAACTACAACAAACTCTTCTTCGTATTCTTCTCTTACTCATCTCCATTCTTATTCATCATCCTCTCTATATCACAAATGTACAGAATACAGAAAACCCCCTATCATCTATCATATACATAGAAAATGAATAACAATAATACTTGATACTTGATATAAACATAATATAACATCCCATCATATTATAGTGATAATATCACACTATGACGATGTCTAAGTAACATCTCATCATCAGAACATGAGACATTTTCTATATAAAAAATGCCTATGATGATATTATGTAAGACTGAGTAGATGCACTTTCCCGTTCTTTTTCTATTATTTTTCCCCATGTATTTCCATGTTATATTCATACACATACTCAAGGCTCAGGATTCAATACAGGAAAAGATAAATGCACAGTGTACAATGTTACACATGTATATGCATATATGTGTATAAAACCGATAAATAAAAGGTAGGGAGAAAAAACTACGACAACAGCAACTCTTGTAACTTGTAGTACTACCACTACTACTACTTCTGTTCAGACTCAAAACTCCAAACTCAAATCCACACGAGCTGCTTCATCTGCTTCATACTAATCTAGGATAACATTCTTGGAAAACCGGAGATGAA
>JAQGBH010005770.1:0-13681 GCA_034698265.1 Sminthurinus aureus | reverse complement strand
TCCGCCTGATTCCAGCATGATTCCTTGCATGCGGGAATCAGGCTATGGATTCAAATCCAAAAATTTCCATCCTTGGTTTTGATACCCAAAAACCCGTCAAAAACCCAATTACCCAAAAACCCATTTACC
Source organism: Sminthurinus aureus (assembly GCA_034698265.1). Taxonomy (NCBI): domain Eukaryota; kingdom Metazoa; phylum Arthropoda; class Collembola; order Symphypleona; family Katiannidae; genus Sminthurinus; species Sminthurinus aureus. The sequence continues at coordinate 13,552 of JAQGBH010005770.1, read as the reverse complement.
CACTACCCAGCAACTCTGCGGCAAGGTGACGTTCATATCTCATTTTAAAATTTTCTATTGTCTGTTGCCCCGTGTTGCATTCGTCTAGTATAAAGTATAAGCAATGAACAAACTTTAAAGCCAGGTGTCTAGTGTCGACTTGATTTTGCACATTCATCAGATTCGTACGTGTCTTATTTTGCGTGATATTGTACGTAATATAGTGAAAATATGGTAGACATTGGCTTCACAACTTATACTATAGTGGTGGATTTAAGAAGATGTCATCATCATCTACGACAGATTGAGAATTGAGACGATGGAAATAGAGGGCTTTGACAGTGACAGTGACAATCTAGCTGTCCACCTGGAATTGAAAGTGAAATGTTATGTTTCACTCATTAATATGTATTAGAGAAACTGGGAATGGGATTGGATTTTGCGGAAGTGAAAGTGTCACAATTACAACACGGGAAACCTGTCTAATGAATGTTGCATTGTGTATTGTGTATTCTGTCAGCTGCTCCATTCTCAATTCCCAATTCTCGATTCATTTGTGGTTTGTGCTGCATGCCAAATGGTGCCGATGGGAAGGACATCAAACACCGAACACCAAAACAGTCACAGTCAATAGTCAATAGGGTTGTGCTCTCAATTTACAATTACATGTTCATCATTACATATTAAGCATTCCCTTTTCATTTGTCACAGGCATATGTTTCAATGTTTCGAAATTCTCTGCACATTAACTCGCCATTTCATTTTGATGAGATGTTTCCTAGAATCTAGAATCTAGAATCTAGAATCTAGATTTTAGATTCTAGATTTTAGAATTCCATCCACAGTTTAAATAGCTTTTCACATTCATATTTGTACTATTTTAATGGTGATTTTAATATGAATTTCAGTGGAATTCATGATGATTATACTAGATACTAGATATTAGACATTATACACTAGACACTAGTGATAAATTGAAAGCTCAACCTGCCAAATGCATTTTGCATGTAGACTTTGGAGTTGGATATTTTCACCAAATTCTGCGCCTTTCAGGCTTCAGCAGTCAGAATTCAGAATTCTGTTCCGGTTTCTACTTTCTACTTTCTACTGTCGTTTTACGTACATATGCAAGGAATTTTAGACTACTTTTTCATACTCGTGCTTTCGCTCAAGTTAAAACTTGTAGTAGAACTGTATGTAAAAGGCCAGTGCCAGTGCGTGCACACATTATTGTAACATGGTCTCTTGTCTAATTTTGTCATGACAAGGGAAGGAAATGTGTGTGTACAAATTACACTGCAAAATGCTCAAGGCTCAAGACTCGTGTTTATCTATATGGGAAAATTGTGTCGAAGAATGAAGAGAATGTCACCAGTCAAAGTCGACTGTCTTCTGTCGACCATCATGACAACAGACAGGAAAATGTCTTCTCACATTATGTCATTCATAAATGTACATTGTGTGTAGAATGCTCAGTGTACAGTCTGCAATCTTGACATTTCCCTTTCCTTCAAAAGAGGCCGAAGGAAGCAGAGATAAAAGCAGAGGGAGAGAGAGAGAACGGAAAGGGGAAAGAAAGGCAGCAACTTTGAGGAAACTAACAAAACTGACATTGTCACTCTTGACTCGTCACTCGGCATCGTCATCTTGTCCTGTTCTAAGTTGAATGTTGAATGGCTTCAGGAAGGAAATTCGGACTTTGGACGTAGAGAACATTGAACATATTCTGCATGAAATTTCTCATGTACTAAACATGAATACCGCACCTATTCATTATTTGAACATGACAACAGCCATTTACCTTCAATTGAAAACTGAGTTTATGTTACAAAATAATACAGTCGGCGTCCAAGTTTTACAATTTAATTTTTAAACATTCCAATTTTCCATTTTCCATCATCTCGCTTTGAGATTTGAGATCATAATTTATTTGTACCATATTTTTCAGTGCCTCTTTTTTCTGTACTCTACACTCTAAAATCTGCAGTCTGCAATCTGCACGTTTTGGATCATCAAGCAAACGTAATACACACAAACCGCCCAGGCACTATATAAATCTACTGAATTGGCAACAGTTTATTTTTTCTCATCTCCCTCATTGTTAAAAACGCAGCACAAAATTGGGTAAGGTTTCGTAAGTCCAATCATCTCGTTTCTGGTCGGATTGGATACTGGACAATGGATTGCGGTGACATTTGCCTTTACATTTCCATTTACAATTATTTTAGTTGGGGTAAATTGAATTGCTCCATTTTGGTAAACAAGGACCGTCTGCAGTCTGTTATTATCCTCATCGTCATTAATGCGTCTCGCCTCGGTCCTCGATCCTCAATATTCACTCCCGTGTACAATGTACAGTGTGCGGTTCGTATTGCGAATCTAGAGTCGAGAATCTAGAATCTAGAATCAAGTGGCCACAGCCACACGGCACGGCTACCAGATAATGCGGTGTGGTAATTTAAATTGTCGTTAGCAGCTGTTTCAGTTTCCAACGCTCCTGCATTTATAAATTGATGATCCAAATCCCAATTGATGGTGTTTTCTCCTGCTCCAGTTCCAGTTTCATCTCAAGTCCCTGTTCACGGCTAACGGTTGACGGCGACGGTTGACGCGGCGGCTGACGCTGATATAACGTCATGCAATGTAATTTCCGAGGTGGAATCTCATATTTAAAATTCTACGCACTCTTAACTTGAGTTTGAAATCCAAATCCAAATCCAACACGAAATCCTCGAATCCCGTGAATAGTGAATGGAGAATGGAGAATGGAAAGTGACGAATGGAAAACGGTGAACTGTCGTTCATCGTTCATCGTTCTAGTCATTGACATCGTCATCGTTCATCGTTCATCCTTCGCCGTGTATGCGGTTTTCCACGCACGAAGTGGAAAACACAATTTCCTTTTATGTTTCATGTTTTATACAAAAAACATGCCCCTTTGAGTTTGGAGTTTTGAATTTTGTAACGAGTTGTATTTTTGCAACCGCCACAGCCAGAGCCAGAATCAGAACCAGAATCAGAATCAAAAACAGAACCAAAGCCACAGCTAGTGGGATGAGCCGCAAAAAATGTTGAATAAAAGGAGGAGACAAAATTTAACGGTGGCGATTAAAGATAAATAAAAACCTAAAAAATACAAGAACTGGCCAAAGTTATAAATACAAAATAGTCAAACAGTCTGTATTTTTCAACTGCATCCTGTTCTCTACTTCTCTATCCTCAGCATTACAAATTCCGTATTAAAATAAAGGGAGAGGACAAAGTTGAGATAAAAAGTCGGAATAAAATTTTCCTAGAAAGTGGATATAAATAAAGTGAAAGTTCACAGGATGAACAGACGAGGATGAGAAGCTGAAGGAGAAGTTGAGACACCAGACACTAGGCACTAGACACTTATTTGGATTTTAGATGTGGGGGCAGAAAAGTCAACTCAGAGTCACAGTCACATTCAGAGTCAAAGAAAAAGAAAAGGAGCGAGAGTTACATGTTAATATCTCCATGTACATTATACAAGTAGGAGTTGAGTGAAAACTTTTGGCTGTTAAAAGTAGTTCAAGTCTCAAATTCTCGCAATTTGGCACGAGTCTCAAAATTCTCAATGTTCAATGCTCGAGACTCGATACACTTGCGTATAAAGTATACAGTATAAAGGCAGTCAAAGAGTGAAAGTGTGTGTGTGAAGGAAAGAAGAAAAATGAGGGGATGATCCTTTACGCTTAAAAAACTGTTTATTGCACCAACTACAGTATTTATTGAGCACGACGAAACTCGATGAAACCCAAGACGAAAAGGACTAAATGACCAAAGACCACAAGCCAAAGACCAAAGATCACATACCAACAACAAACTAACTACAAACTACAAACTACATACTACACAAACTGGTCAAACCAAATATCAAACACCAAACACCAAACGATCGAGCTGAAGGAACAAAAACCACCAAATTCCAAATTCCAAACACTACAGTCATTTGGCTACCACAAAAAAAACAATTTAAAAGAGGAATCTTTGACACTGTCAAATGTGCAGGCAATAAAATGTTTTAAATTTCCCATTCAGACATGGATGTAGATTCAAATCTATAGAAAATAATCATGTTTTAAGCTGTGCTTAAACCTACGCAATTAAATTACAAATTCAGAGACGTACGTGTTGCTCAATTTTTCGTAGAGTACCGCCTTTAGAAGAGGAGAATAACCTATCTGCAATCCCAACTGTGCACACGTTTGACTTTTTTATTGAGCGGCGTCAAACTCATTCATTCCAAAGTGTAAAATTTCTAAACCCAAATCCACATAAAAATCCATTTCAGTTTTGATTTCAACTTTCAAAGTGTTTTTTGCATTTTGTATAGTATTTTCTATGTAAATAAATAAACCCAACTTTTACCATCTGTTAAATTATAAAGGACAGGAAAAAAACAAAAATTACTTGACGACACATACAAAATCCATCATAAAACACAAAACATCAGCTATGAGTAAATGGTAAATGGTAAATGAGCATCACATTAAAAACACATTTGTAATTTGGCATATTTTTCACTTAACTTTTGACTTTTGACTAGAAACTCGAAACTCGAAACTGGAAACTCAAGACTTGAAACTAGAGACACAACTTGAGTTTGAGTGGAGAGTTTAGTTTTCTACTCCAAGTCTAGTCTAGTTTAGTTGGGTCTAGTCAGTTTCAGTTTCAGTTTCAGCAAGAGTTGGAAAGTAATCCAAAGTTGTAGTTTGTTGTAGTCTGTAGTTTCAACGTGTAGACTGTAGACTGTAGACTGTAGAATGTGGACTGTGGAAAATGACTGAGTGAGCTGAACTGAGGAAACATCTTTGGAATTTTGATGTTTATACTCCGTCTGAGTCTGAGTCTTTTTGGTGCTGGTGCTTTGCTGGTTTGGTTTGGTTTGGTTTGCTGGTGATTTTGAGGAGAGTGAGTTTGTTAGTCAGTAGTCAGTGAAGCCAGTAGCGGGTATAAATAGACTGTATAATGATATGTAAGCTATACTTCTTTTTCAACACACTACTGAGACTGATACCGCTGCTGGTAGTCGCATTCGTATTCGTTACTGCAAGTAGGAGCACGAGTTGAAATTTGGGGGAAAGAAGGAAACCCAAGGAGAAAGTTGAACCACTCAACTGCAGACTGCCTACGCGGAGAAAATACATGGAGAATGGAGAATGGACTGTGACTATCCATCGTAAGTTGAAAGCGCATGGAACATGGAGTGAGGAGCATTGGGGAAATGAAAGGGAATAGCGTACAGCGTACAGCGTACAGTGTTCATATTGTGTATAGAATATAGAATATAGAATATAGAAACAGAAGCGGACAAGTGGAGGAAGGAAAAGGAGAGGAAAAGAAACAAAGTGAGTTTAATCTGGGAATCCGTTCCGAATTTCTTCCAGTCTCTTCCGAACCGGCAAACAAAGTGAACACAAAGTGTGCACACTCAAAGTCAAACTCAACGTCTACGCTCTACTTGATTTGGTCCTTGTACCTTATTTGTCTTTTCCTCCGTGCTTTCTCCTTCCTGCTCTACGCGTTCTTGAGTCTTCAGTCTTGAGTCTAGACTCTACAGTTGAAACTGAAAATATCGCTCAAAAAACAATTTACCTTCTTCTCTCTTATTTCTTTCTGTTCCAATACAGAAGAAAGAAATAGCACGTCATTAATAATTCAGAGGAGCAAGTGATAAAAGTATTTGGATTTACCATTAACATTGCAATAAAGATTGCAATTGCGATTGTTGCTATTGCTATAAATTGTTTGTGTTTTGTGCATCAAATATCAAATCACTGTCATTTTGTTTGTAGAGAAGTGATAAAAAAATTGTGGATTTTGTAGTGTTTCCAGTTTACAGTTTTGAGTCACGAGCCTTGACTTTAAAATTTAGAATCTTGAACGTTTCAAGAGAACTTTTGAAGAAAGAAAAAGAAAAACGAGTTTTTTTGGAATGTTGAGAAAAGTGTAAGAAAGGATTTTTGAATAAAAATTTCTAATTTTGTGAGCTGTTTGCAAGTTTGACGTGGTAATTTTTACTGGATTGTGAATTTTCACTATGAAGCTTATTTTCCCCGTTGGTTTTGAAACGTAATTGTGTTGTGTTGTGTTAGGAATGAGCAGTGGATTTTTGTCATTTGGTCGACCACTAAATAAAATTTACATTAACTGACTAATTTTTTACTTGAAGTTAGAAAATTCCTATGCTTTTAAAATGTTACATTTCATCAAATAATGGTTTTCAAATTGAAATAAACAGATTGGATTGAATTTTGAATTTTAAAGCGATTTCATGGCCTTTTCATTACATTTTTCAAGGAGCATGTACGTTTGATGTTTCGTATTTGCACAACTAGCTTTGAATTTTTGTGACGCAAAGTTTCAACCACATTGAAGAATTTGCTGTGTAACTTTGAGGTACATATGTTAAGTGCTGTTGTGTGTAACTTATTCTACTTGATAAGGGCATACCTTTTCTTACTCAAAAATTTTAACCGGCGTCCAACTCTCGTAATTTCGTAACAAATTTATCGTGTTTCACTAAAGTCTCAAGTCATGGATTATTATCATTACTTGTGCGACTGGCAAGTAAAAAGTGAAAAGGTGGCAAAACCATTTGACAATTTTACAAACTTGGAACAAGAAGATTTCTACCAGTAATTTCTGTATTAGTGGAATAAATAGTCGAAAAAATATGACTGACACAAAACACAAAAGTGTTCAAAGTGAACAGTTTTGAATTTAGAATTTAAATAAAAAAAGTGTCAAGTGTCAACAATTACAAGTGTGAGGTGCTAAACACGAGTGTGCAAGTGCATCATAAGTCACAAGTACAAAAAGGGAGCGTAAACCATCAAATGAAATACAAACTCATGGCATGGAAACAAAACACAGGGGAAAAATTATTGTCAATTCTCAAAACTCAAAAATAAAGGATGCATTTAACAAAGCCGGGAATGCTAAAATATAGGTAAGTTTGTCAAATCTGGAGGTTTTAAGGAATTTTCGTGCTTCCTTATTCACTATATTTATTTCTGATTTAATTGTGAGCTGTGGGGAATTAAATGTGCTATGAACGGAGCTTATCCTATGAGTTCATTCAATATTCATCAGTTGTAGAAAGGAAATAGTGGAAAAAAATTTTGTGTTATTTCAACGCCGTTTTATTTTCATGTCGGTAAAAACGTGATTGGTTGTTTAGAGTTAAACAACATGTTCGAAAAAGTACATGTTCCACCGATGTAACGATTTGAATTCTCTCAATATCAATCTTTGTCTCAACCTCATCAAATTATTTGTCTAGTCTGTTCGTCGATATCGACAATCGACAATTGGCTGGCGACAGACGACAGCCGGTGTCAACTGTGATTTGTGATTTGCGAACTGTGACCAAACAATCAAAATTGATCTCAATTTTTAATACATCCTGATTCTTCACACCCGCATCCAACGTCCAACAACCAACAACTTTTGATGTCAAATGTGTGTACACTATTTTCTCAGGCGCTTCTTCTCCTTTCCCTGTCGCTTGTCTTTTGTCTTTTGTCTCGAGTCTCAAGTCTGCTCTCGTTTGGTCTGGTTTGGTGTCGAATGTTTGAGTTTGAATCCTCTCTGCTCCTGCTCAAATATTTTTATTGAACAATCAAAAACTTTAGTGTGGTGTTATCTGCCGATACTGCGGGCGCAGGGCAAGGCACAAAGAGCAGAGCAGGGTGTGAATTTCACACTGTATATAGACTGGATTCTGGATTCTGGATTGAACTGAATTGGATCTTGTGGATACTAAACTAATATATAGATACAAGGCACAAGGCACAAGGCACAAGACACCAGACAAGAGACACGAAACACAAGACGGGAGACGGGAGAAATGTGCCAAACTAAACAGCTGACGAGTGGCGATTAGAAATGGATGTCTGACAGATTTACAGAGTACAGCCTGTCAACTCATCACCAAAGCAAAGACAGAAACAAAGAAAAAAAGAGAAAGAGAGAGAGAAAACTCTTGGCATCAACATCCACGTTTCGATTTCCTTTCACACTCACATTGGCATCCGCATCCACATCCACACTTTCATCTTGGCCACAATTCACTATTCACTATCCACATTTGGATTTGGATCCGGATTCAGCTGATCAAGCTGAATCCAAAACAAAACTGAGTCTCAGTTTTAGTCTGGAATCTCGAATCAAGTGAGTACGAAAAGTACATAAAAACAGAAACAGACAGTTTATTTGTTCTCCTTCCCTCCCGTTTTCCACACATGTCAAAAATCCAGACATCCAGACACCCAAAAATCCAAAAATCCAAAAATCTAAGGCTGATCTGCAGATTCTAGAATCTAGATTCTAGATTCTAGATTCTAAATTTTATTGCTGAAATCCGTACTTTTTATTTGTACCAAAACTATTTGTACAATTGTAGACTTTTTTTGGAAGCTCGGAATAATTCAAAGAAAAAACCACTGAAAGACACAGCCCGTATTTTAAATTCCGATTCCAATTCCAGCTCCAATTCCAACTTTTCAGAAATGAAACACTGAACTCTCTAGACTCTAGACTCTAGACTCTAGACACAACATTTTGAATTTCCATATGAAAGGAGATGAAATGAAAAATACGGGGAAAATATGAACATGATTTGCACGTGAACGGAACGTGAAACTGGAATGAATTCAAAGAAACAAACCACGGAACATCTCGAGTCCCTGTTTAGAATTTCAAATTTCACATTTCAAATGATATAACTGGCCTACAAAGAGAAAAGGAGAAAACACAAATGTGCTTCAGGTTTCAGATTTCATCCGACCAAACAAATTTGTACAGAGGATCCCAAATCCAAAATTCGAATCCAAAATCCAAAATTTTCCACATATCAACATAATATCGTCCTTTGAAATTGAGAAAAAAGAGCCGCTGTCGAGTTTTGAGTGTCGAGTGTTCCAAAACACGTTCAAGTTGGACTTGAAGTTTCAAGATGAAGTTTATGTTGATTTTCAGATTTTCATGTTCATTTTCAAGAGCTCTTACTTTCTCTTTCACATTCACATTAGTTTCCACTTCCACTGGGAAAAGAGAAAAGAAAGAGAGGACGAGTGCTCTTGTAAAAATTTGGATTGAATCTGAATCGGAATCCAAATCTGGATCTGAATCTGGATCTGAAACTAAAACCGAATCCGAATTTGAAATGAGTGAGATGAAAAGAAGATGAAAAATATTCTAGTTTGAGAGGACGGGATAAAATAAATACAAAATTTGTTAAGTATCTTTTCATCTCTTCGTCTCGTTCTCTCTGTGTACAGACCACACAAAATTATACAAAATACAAACGCCAGCTGAAACTGAAATTGAGCAGAGAACTGTCTAAAAATAATCCAGAATCTGGAATTTAGAACATGGAAAAACATGCGAAAGTTTGTACCACATATTTTTTTGGCTTGTGCGTAGTTGTGAATTCTAGATTCTGGATTCTAGATTTTCTAGAATAATAATTTACGACACTCTTTTTTCCCCTTTTCACATCTTTTCACCAGCAAATCTCCATAAAAATGAAACAGAGAGCAGAGTCAGAGTCAGAAGAAAAAGGGATAAAAGGGAGAAACTGGAAGAGAGAGAAAAGAAAACGGATGTCAAAGTCAAATAAAAACTAACGACTTGATGAAACAGAACAGAATAAAAGAGAAACGAAGAGAAGACAACTTTTTGCTATTTTTTCTCCCTTTCTCTTTCACTTGTCACTTGTTTCTCTTTTCTCTTTTCCAGTTTCCAGTTTCATTCCAAAAATCCAGATTATGGATTTTAGATTCTACATTTTAGATTCTAGATTCTAGTTTGAGAATTGGATTGAATTGTGGAAAAATGAACCTTTTTTCTTTGATTCTTTGCACAAGACACGCATAAAAATGAAAGTGAAAATGAAAAAAAAGCATTCGAGATTTGATACTCTTCATCATTTTTCTCTTTTGAACCGTTTCTTTTGTTCTGTTCTTTTCTAGTTCTTGTTTTCCTGCACAAATATTGATATTTGATATTTGATATTGATGTTGACATTTGATGCATCCATTTTCACTTTATTATTTCAATTGAATCAACTCAATTCTCGATTCTAGATTCTAGATTTTCCATTCCAGACTTTTTACTCTCTATTCTTGATTCAGTTCAATTCAATCTATTTTCCCATTCACAATTATTATTTATCTTTTCATCACCAAACAAATCCAGTGAAATGGAATGAAATCGACACGATTTTTCATCTTTTGTCCTTTCATTTGACATTTGTGTCATTTATTTTGTATTTGTGTTTGTATTTGTGTTTGTTTTTTATACCATGTAAAATTTCTGTCGATAAATTTTGACTGTTTCCAAAGATGACACTTGGTGACACATGAATGTTTTATGAGCGTCATCAAATATCCGCATTCGTGGATGTTTGGACGGGGATTTTTATTGAATGACTTTTCTATTGAGATGCTCTTGTAAATTGTAAATTGCAGATTGTAGATTGTGGATTTTAGTCATCAAAATTTGACATGTAATAAAATAAAAGTGACTGGAAACTGGAAACTGGAAACTCTACCAAAATCCGAATCGGAATCAAAATCAAAAGGAAAATGACAGTTTTCTCTGCATTTACTTTGGAGTTTGGACAGTGGAGTTTTGAGTTGGAAGTTTGGAGAAAGGGAATATGAAATAATAAAAGGAGAGAGAATTGGTCAATAAATAATGGAGGGAAATGCGGAAATCCTAGAATCCGAGATTCCGAGAAAGATGTGTCAAGTATTCAAAAGTATTCAGAAGTATGAGGAATGAGGAATGAAGAATGGATGGAAAATGGATGTGGATATGGAAAATTTGGTCGAGTCGTAATTTTTCTACAGCAGTTATTCCCAACAGTCGTTTCTCTCTTTCTCCTTGCTCATTCCACTGCCATTGGCTTTGCATGTGTTTTTATGGTCTATGCTCTACGCTCTACGGTCTACGGTGTGGTGCGTAGTGTAATGCAAATGTGTAGGCGACATCATGTCTTGTCATGTCATGGGACTTTTCGCAGTTTCGCAGTTTCAAGTTTCGAGTTTCGAGTTTCGAGTTTTCAGCTCACTCTTATTTCCAGTCGCTCCTTCACTCTTTCGCTCACAGCTTACAGTTTTCCTCTTTGTAGTGCAGTGATTTAACGTGAGAGGAAATGCAAATTTCCCGAAGCGATGAGCTCTGAATTGTAAAGCCTCTGTTCTATTTTGTTCTCTTTTCTTCATTCTCCATCTGTGCGTACAATTTGTCCTGGATTTGGATACAAGCGCTTTGGCATTGTGCGTTGTGCGTGAATTTTGAGGACGAGGATGAGGATGACAATGACAATAAATCGGATGGCCGGATGTCAGATGATTCTGATAAGAATATGGCAATGGTGAAGAACGAAGGGGTGAGAAAAATCCACATCCAAATCCAAAACCAAATCCAACTCTAGAGATACAGATAAAAAAGAGGAAATCAATTGTGCACTCAACTCGACTCTGTTCACTGTTCACTTTTAGTCAATATCGATGTCGCTGTAGATTGTAGATTCTAGAATCTAGAATCTAGATGGATGCGAATGGACGGAGAGTGTAGACTTGTATCTTCCATGTAAATGGAGCGGGTAATGTGTTGAACTGGATTGGGATGGAGTGGAGTGGAGTGGGATGTGATTTGATGCGATGTGATGGAGAATGGAGAGTGGAGAATAGAGAATAGAGAAAGCAAATAGTTGGAGGAAGGAGGAAGGAGGAACTGCTCAATCTTCAATCATCAATCCTCGATGGAATACCAAAAGAACATGAATACCAATACGGAGAAGAAAGAGAATGAGTAGAAAAGGAGGACAAAGTTGGAGACGGAATCGGATACGAGATTTAGATTAAGGGCGTTTGAATAGATACTCGAGAAAAAATTACATGGAAAGTGACAAATTGAGTAGTGTGAAAATTACACTTTTTTCCTACGCATACAAATGCACAAATCCAAATCCAAATCGACTGAATCACCTCCACATTCTACATATTTCCCGTTTTCCATCCCACTCCACTTAAATCTGCATACGGCATACATGTGCACTGTCAAGTGTAGAGTGTAGACTACAGAAAGTAGAATGTACAATCGACAATACCAATGACAGGGGCAACGAAGACTTATCCCCATTTCCTGAATCCAAATGCATGTGCGGAAACATGAAATAGCCTGTTGAAAGAAGGACAAGTTTTCGTACAATTTAGCTGGGAAATTTCTGATCCGGATTCGTGGGTCTTGGTGGAGAATATAAATTTACGAGTTTGATTACACAAATCGAGTACTCAGTATTGAGTAGAATGCCGTACGAAACAAACAGATTCGAGAGCTTACCGAACTGTTAATTATTGATGGAGTTTAACCTTCAAAATTATTGAGCGGCGTCGAAATTAAGCAAAACCTGGAATTTTAAAAATAGTTTAGTCTTTCTTTGGAAGGCATCAATTATCAAAATTAGTGCATAATTAGTGAACAAGGAACAATGAGGCCTTGGAAATAAGTCCTTTCCCTAATTATTGTTATTTATTAATAACTTAACTCAAAGATTAAAGATGTATTTAACCTTTGGTTTAATGTGTGAAATTTTAAACTGTTGTTGTTGTTCTTTCAGGAACTGGGCCTAAATTAGCAAAGGAAATGACATGATGAGGTCCAATTTTGACTTTGGATTCAAATCCAGATTTAAATCCAGATCTAGATGCAGGTGGAGATGGAGATGGAAGACGATGAGTAATCAAACCTGGACCGACTCCCTCAATTCAATTGGAACCGGATTCTTCCTCATTGGAATATTTCTCTCCATCATTTTCTCCACTAGTGCGATTAATCCAGGTGAGTCTCAGTTTTCCCTTTTCAAAATCTAAACGGTTAACAGCGTACACTGTCCAATTTCAAATGTTTAGAGACTAGAGTCCAGAGAGTTCAGAATTTGAACTGTTTGGCAGTTTGTTCAAAGTCTGCTATAATGTTCTCACAAATAGAGATACTAATCTTGAGTCTGTTTCTCCGTTATCGAGTCTCTGCGTGACGAATATCATTAAGCCAAAACGTCATAAAACGTTATCGTCGCCCGTGGTGCAGTCATTAATTTTTTATTGTAGATACACAAAACACACAACACATTATTACACAGTACAAAATACAAAACACTACCTACAGAACGCCGTGCAGTTTCTCATTTATCATTCATCATGTTTAATGTTCAATACAGATATCTGTATTTGTTTGGCAGCAGATGAAACGGATAAACGGAATTACTGATTACTGATAAACGGCGTTAAACTGAAGCAAATATTAGAGTAATAAAAAATCCCGGGAAAAATTAAGAATTTCCAATGTCATTTTGTCCTTATCCTTCCCGTTTAATTGTAGATTGTCGATAAAGGAAATTATCAAGTAAAAAAGTCATTATCGTTTTCATTTTTCTATAGATGCTTTAAAGTTTTGTGAATTCAAAACAAATATCTATAGCTTGCATTCACCAAGATCCTTAAAACAGACTCTGCGTTTTCTTGGGCAATTGGAG
>JAQGBH010005769.1:0-13683 GCA_034698265.1 Sminthurinus aureus | reverse complement strand
TTTTCCCGCTAGGTGGCGCTAGTTTCGTTGTCTCACATTACCCCAATGTGCACAGACAGCCAGCCAGCCGTATCTCACGAAAACAATACTCAGCTTCGCTTCCTAAAAACGTTACATGTGTATAATATGAAAGTCTACAAATTTTCTAAAAAGATATGAAATACAGTGAACGTGATGTTTTTTTTCCCAAAGTATCAAATAAGAAATGCCAAACAGCCATATATTATCAATTATCAGCATAACCAAAAGATATTATGTAAAATTTGTGCATGAACTGCACGTGTGTAACAGTAATTAACAATGTGTAAAATATAAACTTAATAAAATGTTGCTTGACCTTTCAGACCAGAATCATCACTTCCGTGGAGAGATGTGTGAGGGTTGTGGTCAAAAGATTCGTGATCGGTGGCTCCTGAAAGTAGGAGATACGCCGTGGCATGAAGACTGTCTCACATGCTGTGTCTGCCGTTGTCCACTCACTCATTCTTGCTACTGGAGAAACTCAAAATTATACTGTAAGCATGACTACGATCGGATATTCGGTGTCAAATGTTCTCGGTGTGGAGAACGACTTCTTCCTCAAGAGCTTGTGATGAGAGCTGCTGTAAGTACAAATAAACATAATAATATGTAATATTTTAATGCGTATAATAATAATATTATGACCATTTGTAAATATGGTATACAAGATGTCAGATACAAGAACAGTAATCCATTTGTTTATACATTTTTACTATTTACCAGATACCTATACATTACACATTGTGCATAGATACAAGATAGAGCTTATTATGCATAGAATGTAGGATTATTGTAAATTATAAAGGTACATTGAATCCGAATTGCAATCGATGCATTATATTTTATACTCCATACTTTATACTTCATCCATTCATATTATACGGCACACCGTGAAAGTCAATAAATAGATTTATCGGTCATTATTAGGAGACTAGAGAAGACTAAGAGGAAAAAAGGAGTAGTTAATGTGTGTGGTTGAAAATTGAAAATTTATTGATAATTTATCTGACGATGATCTAGCTTTGGGATTTGGGATGTTGAACATTGACCATTAAACACTCCTTGGGGAGAAGTGAACAGTGAACAGTGACTATACTAATAATATACCATGTATATAACTATAGGACGTACAGAGTAAAGACGCATTACCTATACATAGTACTAGTACATAGGGAGCGAGTGGAACAGCAAGGAGAATGAGGGTGGTTTGGTTCTTGCACGTGATCATAAATCCAAGATAAATAAACCACAAAAGCCGTCAGCTCACCGTTCCTTTCCTTCTTCATAATATAAAATATGTATCAAGAACCGAGAAATATGTATGCACATCATACCTATGTACATGTACATCTACATATAGAATCCGGAATCCAGAATGCAGAGGACTTTTTCTCTCAATAACTTTATGTATGAGAATCGAGAATTGAGAGACACAAGAGCAAGAACAGGAGTGTGTGAGACCAAGAGCAAGAGAAGAGCTGAAGAAAAAGTATCCATGCGACTTTTCTCTAGACTCTAGACTCCAGATTCTAGATTCTAGATATAAATTTCTCCATATATGATGAGGGTGTAATATAATATTTCCCGCTACACATTCTTTTGATACGGCTTATGATATATTTTATTACCACACACACAGACACACACATGACTGCTACCAACTACCAACTACCAGCACATGTATGTATAAAGTATAAAGTCAAGTAGAAAATTTCCCCAGTTGTTTCATTTCAGTGGAAAGCGTTCTTTTTCTTCCATCCTCTTCACAACTTTCCCTTTCTTTCTTTCTTTCATTCTTTCTTTCTTTCTTCTTCTTCGTCATCCTTCCTCTTCTTTCCTCTTGACTCAATCCAACATGGAAAGAGGAGCAGATTTTCATCCCTTTTCATACACATCTTGAGAATCCATACCACGCCAAACCAAACCAAGCCAAATCGAGTCACGACATGCTGTACGATATGTACGACGTACAAAATGCCGATGCCGATGCAGGCGGTATACTGTATAGTGCACATTGAAGATCCTTCAAGCCGTGTAAAATATATGAAAAGTACATCTACCTAGGCATCAGAAACTAGAAACTAGACACTAGACACTATAGGCATATAATAAAAATGTATCATAAAAGTATAGACTTTTCCCCTCTCCTCTCGTCTCTTTTCTGTATTTCATCTTGACTTGGATCTTTCCTCAATCTTCCCCTTATGTTTGATAGATATTTCACGCCTGAAATGCAGCATGCTGTGTGCATTGTCTATGTATATGTATTATGTATTATGTATATGACTAGAATCTAGAGCTATATGAATACAAGTATTACAGAGAGTACATAATATCGTAGAATAATAGAAATACAAAGGGAGAGAACATAATATTACACATGATATGTGATATGCCTTTTTCATATTCCTCCATATTCCATAAGAGTACAAAAATCATGTTGTTTTCATTGGGAAAGATGAAGGACGTGGTGTGAAAATTTGCTTTTCACTCCATCATCATTCACATTTATTTCCAATATTCAAAATCCATATCAATATCATTCTTGTATAACTTATTGAGGCCAAATCCATCAACAGTGAACAGTGAGCCTTTTGATAAAAAGTAAAAAGGAAACCAATGTTAGAGAGAAAAGAAGGATTGTCAGTAGTCATACTTCACACTCCGCAATAATGCTATATAAATTTATCATTTCGCTTTATAGGTAGCTACCTCTAGAGCAATCCTAAATATGGCATGCACTCCATTTTATGTACATTTGAGGCAAGACAATAGAAATAGAAATTGTATAATTTTTGGTTCTTTCGGAGGAAGGATACAAAAGGAAGGTAAAAAACTTGACATGTTGGAATGCATCAAAGATGTATTTGTGTCACTTATCTATTTTTATGTGTAAGCAGTAAATAGTGAAAAAGATGAAAGACATTTTTTGAATTCATTGTTTGATAAAAATTGAATTCTGAATTTTTTAAATATTTGAGGAATGAGTAATGTCAAATGTGCAAAAAGGGTAAAGAGCAAAGAAAAATCAATATTCTCTAAAATTCTCGTACATAAGAGAAACTGTATTGTCTCGTCGTGTAAGATGTAGGAGTTGAAAAAATGCTTTTATTATGTGCAAATAGAACCGACACGTCGTTTTAACTGAAAGTAAATTGGAAAAACAAAAACTGAAGTGGTGATGGGGAAAAATGGAAATGAGTGTCACATTTTTAAAAAAACTTGAATTTGATTCATGGTCAAACTATTTCTCATGATACAATTATGCTTTGAATTTAGAAACTCTAGAACAAATGCAAACGAGTAAAGGTATGAAACACAAAAAACTATCGAATATATGCAGTTTTTCCTTCCAAATAACAATTGACAAACTGTTAATCGTTGGAAATTGCAAATTCATCCTCTGAAACATGCTTAAAAGCAAATTTAAATAGCTGGTGAAGTATCAAAGAGATTTAAGAAACTCAAAAGTAGAACTTGGGTTTAGAGATGCAAACAATAAAGACAATTTCAGAACGTTTTATCCAAGCTGAAAACTGAAAACCTTTGGAATTTATGAGCAAGTTGTTTAACTAACCTCTGTTTTCTTTTCCTTTTCTTTCAGACACATGTATTTCATTTGAGCTGTTTTGTATGTAATGCCTGCTGCAGGTAACAACAACGTACATAGCTATATACTGAATAAAAATAGATACAAATGAAACGACAAAGAAGTCAAAATTTTACCAAAACTGTAAGAACTTGTAATTATCTTTTACATCCAAACTAATAAAATGTATTTATAGTCCTCTTCAAAAAGGTGATCAATTCATTTTACGAGGTACGCAAATTTTCTGCCGGGCGGATTTCGAAAAAGAATTGTACCTTCTTCAACAGTCCAATAGTCCAAGAGGTATGTTGTTTGTTATATTCCGTTCTCTTTTTTTATCATTAAAGAAAGTCTGTGGAGTATAATATTTTAGCAATTTTTTCACTCATATACTGTATTTTAAATGTATCAAGTACCATATGTGTAACTTGACCCTTCTATTTTTAATAAAGTTTTTCATTCCAATCCCTATTTTTAAAATTTCAAGAAATCTTTGAAATCTGCCGTTTTCAATACTGTCTTTCATTTCAAATTTCATTATGAAGCTTATAGTAAAAAGGCTGTAGCCGACTGTAGACTGTAGACGACTGTAGACTTTCTGACCTCCAAATTTAATTTACAAATTTTGGCACTGACCAGAAAACCAATTGAGTTATATTCAATCCTTTTTCTTTATTTTTTCACACGTACCGAAAATACTTTATACGTTGCACATATTGTATTATATTAGTTTGCTAAAATAAAATTGTATGTATATTGGAAAATGTAGGCAGTGATGATGTGATTGGCGATGAAAATAGTAGACCTCGAGATGGGCGTAGAGGCCCAAAGAGACCACGTACAATACTCACTTCCGCACAAAGACGTCAATTCAAAGCCTCTTTTGAAATCAGTCCAAAACCATGTCGAAAAGTAAGAGAGTGTATAAAACGTTTTATTTATCTAAATCTCAAATTGCCATCCTTTTTTCTTGAATCTTGTGATTCTTGATTAAAGCCAAAAATTGATACTATATTGAATATTTTCTCTATTTTCTTTGTTAAATTATGAAGGTCCGAGAAGCTCTAGCAAAAGATACAGGGTTAAGTGTCCGAGTAGTTCAAGTTTGGTTTCAAAATCAAAGAGGTATATATAATATAATAAAAATGAATTCATTTTTTATGCAATATAGAATATTATGTTACTTTTCTTGTACACATCTGCTGTCTCAGCAAATAAGAATCTATTTTGTAAAATAAAATTTTGAATTCAATTTATGTCTATTTTTTTTATATTTGTTCAGCTAAAATGAAAAAGTTACAACGGAAGGCAAAACAAGATACGGACTCTAAAGGAGATAAAGACTCCAAAGATAAGGACGAGAAACACAATAAAAGTGATACCTCCTCATCCGAACCGTCTGGCCATTATTTTGAAGGTCAGTCAGATGACCCTTTTACTCCCTCCGGATCACAACCTCTCAATCCAAACATGCCATATTCACCTGAAGGTAGTTTTATACTCCTCATTTTATATATTTAATATAGTACTCATGAAATGCTGAAGACGAACTATTTTTTGAAAAAAACTTTTAGAAAAGATATATAAACTTGGAAATCACATAAAAATATAAAACTCAGAGATAACCAGAAGAAAATTCATGCGAACATATAATATAATAATACAAAAAGCATAAACGAAGAAAGTAGAAGAAAAAGCGAAAAAAAATCCTATAGACGTCTATAAAAAAAGTATTTTTCTTTTGTTTTTTTGTCGTTTCTCGTATAGGGGAAAGTTTTTGCAGTTCTGACTTGTCCATGGATGCTGACAGTACAGGCCTGGAACAACTGGATGATTCAGGCCCAGAGCTACACAATCTTGAGAATAATCCATCCCACCACCACCCGACTCCGACAGAAATCCTGCCTTCCTACAGTCAAATCAATCCGATCGACAAACTCTACCTCATGCAGAACTCTTACTTCAATGAAAACCCCTGAGTAGAGCTCATCTTCGCTACTACTACTACTACCGGAGATTACATTTCAAGACGACGAAGAGAACGACTACTATTACAAACCTCGTCTTTGCCTCTTTGCCGAAGGACGACTCCTCACTTTGAAGCAAGAACTTCAATACCAACTTCTTCTTCTCCTCCTCCTTCTTTTTCATCTGGTACACTACCACATACAACAAATTCAATGCCTGTTAAGAAAAGAAGGATTCAACTTCCACTACCACAATAGCATATTTACATATGTGTAGACTGTAGAACTCTACATATACCATGTAGTAACTCTTTACGCATAATATGTACTTACATACTATATCCATTTTATATCATAGTAAGCACACATCATGTGTGACACATGTATGTACAATGTACAATGTACATGTCCAATTTAGTCAAAGCAGTAAGAGAAAAATTCTATTTCTCCTTTTTCCCTTCTACTCTATATATTCTACACACTACACTCTACACATAAGTACACCTATATGTATTCAGTCCAGTGTCTATTATGGATGCTTATGTAGAATGTATCTACTACAAAGAGATGAAAGGGACAGGATGAAACTCAAAAGTCTCCATTCCTTTGTATATATATATATGTATATGTATATTTGTTTATTCTCCGAGTCACGATTACCAAAAAACTATACATAAAATCCACACACTTTTACACACAATTCGTATTTTCTTCCCTCCTTTCTTTTTTTATTCTTTATTCTTTATATATAAAGAATAAACAAATATCTACTAAAGTTTTTTTCCAATATTCAAGTCACGACACGACACTTCTCTTCATTTTCAACTTGCAATCCTTTCCTTTTTTTTATTCTACTTCTCCTTTCCTCATCTTTGAAATCCTACTCAATAATACAAACAGGAAGAAAGCACATACATTTAGATCATATATGATGCTTTCACTTTTGGAGAAACTGTGCATGGGCAACAGACATATGTGTGTAGACCAACACTCTGACTAGTATTTACAATTTACAATGTTCTGTTTTTATAATGTAGTTCTTTTCTTTGCTACTAAAATGTATACATTAATACACAGCTTTAACGACTACCAAAAATTACATTGTGAATTCTATAAAAGCAAGTTTAATTACCATTGCAAAGTTGTCCGTGGTTCCATTTTCTATTTGAGACAAGATTTTTTTATACTATGTATACTATGTACTGTGAGAGGGAAGTCGTTGCTACAAGAAGATGTAAAAAAAGAGGGCAAAATAATGATTACACGCAAGAAATGTATACATTTGTATGTTCAATATTCGTGTAAAATATATATATACAACTTTTCTTGGTTTTATGAATGAAGTTCATGAACCAATGAACCAACAGAGAAGGAAGCAAAGAACAAGAAATTTTCTACTCGAGAATCGGTAAATAAATGAACTTTTACAAAAAAATGTTGAGTAGAATGGAACTCTTTAACTTAACATAATGAATTTACAAACTATATAATAATTATAATAAGCATTATTATTAGTTATTAGTCATATTCTTCTGAATTTTTTCCATATATTATGCTAATGGTGATTTAAATGATAACATTATATAATGAGTTATTATGAAAAATATTATACCACCTACCACCTAATTATGGATTACGTTAACACAGATAAGTAATAATAATGATAAAACAAAACGATGATGTTATACAAATACTATATATTCACACACAAAAAAGCATAACAAAAAAGGTTGATAACGACAGAGAGAGAGAGAGAGAGATAAAAAAATATTTCAAAAATTTGTAATCTTGGACGAATTTTCATGTGAAAAAAAATAAACTATGTACAATATACTATAATCTACGACAGCTGCTCTAACACTTTTATGTGTTATATGCTTCATTCATATTTTTCATCATCTACGTTGGCTAGAACCTAGATTCTTGGAATGCTGATATTATTATGAATCACAATTGCAAAAACCATAACTTTTCTAAAAGATGTTGTAGCTTTTGTTGTTAACTGATGAATACTTATAAAGTCAGTGTATCAAATACTTCATACATTATATTTTCTTTTTAGGAATAAAGAATAATAAAATATTATTATTCTTTTCTTTCTTTTAATACTCATTATAATGTTTGTTTGTACGATTCATTACATACATCAAGCAAAAAAATATTAGCACGACTGTACATTTGAATATTGTATAATATGTAATATTATTATATGTTTCCATTACAAATCATAGTGGTTTATTACAGGAAGTGAACATTAAAAGAAAAATAATATTTTTTTTATATTATCAAAAAAAAAGTCTTCCAGAGTCACTTCAATTTTCACGTTTGTATTATGTTCCATATTTGGAACTATACAAGAAGAGTGACAATCATATGATAGCAATAACAAAAAAAAAGTATTATCATAATAATATTATGGTACAAAAGTATGTTATTATGTTATTATGTTCTTGAATGAACAGATTCTTTTCGTGCCGCATCTTGTAGCAATTGTGTATCGACTTCATCGGCTGGTAATTGAACATATCGGATTACTGAACCTCGAATAAAACAATTCTTCACAGACATCTGGAAAAAATATGAGTAAAAAGAATTAATATTAAAGTGAAATATTAGAATTCTAGGAAGATATGCAGCGATAAACACAGTTATATCTAGTATTGGGCGATGCTCGCTGAACGGATCTAGAAATTTGCGAATTTATTTACCATGTGAGGATGTTTTTCAGGGTCTGTCACATTGATTTCAGTCAATTTGAGATTCAAATATTGATCTACCGAGTGAAGAGTTCCACATATCCTATAATTTAATAAATGAAATTGAATTTTAGGGTTGGATAAAGTCAGCTTCATTATAATAGTTTACTATCTAATTTAGCTCTCAATTTAAACATGACATAATAATAGTATAATTCAAGTGCATAAGTCATACAATTGAATAAAAGGATTTGATATTCTGTTGTACTTACGCCAAATCATTTTTTAACTCCACAACTACTTCTTTTCCAAGTAAGGACTTAAAGAATGAGTAAAACAACTGCAATTAAACAATTAAAACATTTTTTCAATTAAATTTGTATGAATTTTATGCCGGCTTCGCTAAAGCGGTTTTTAGATTTTAGATACTATAACATGATATGATATGATATAATATTATGCTAATAGTGTGAATGTAATTTAAAGAATTGATTAAATGAAACAACAAGTTTTACTTACCATTTTAAATATCCCTAGTTACCTTTTGTATCCACAATTAACTTAACTGTATCACTTTTTTAATGACAAAAATTAAAAAATTTCCAAAATCGTCGTCGCCAAGAGATTTGAAATCCTATATTGAGCGCTCATACTGAAACCGGCAAGTTTAAACACATGCAGAGATTACACAGCAATTTTATGACTTGGAGTGATTGTCAAAATAATTGTTTAAATTAAATTAAAAACTAGAATAATTAATTATTATTATTATTATTCTAGTTGTCTTTATAAGTGTTTAAATAGAACGTGAATAGTGTTGTAGTTTTTGTTGAAACTTTAAAGTGTGCAGAGAGAACTACAAAAAAAAAGTGACCTGCCAAAAGAGCTCAATCAAAAAAAATGTTGAAAGCCGGAGGAAGATTTAATTACCCGGAGGTACAGAGTGCTCCAAATAAAGAACATCATTTCAGCCCATATTCTGGTACTTATGTACATTATATTTTAAATTATTTTTTTAATTTTTGATTACACGTAATATGTGTATTGTTTGTATTACTCCTTATTTTGTCCTCTGTGTCTATTATTATTCAGATAATGGAGGAAGTATCGTTGCGATAGCTGGAGATGGATTTGCTGTAATTGCATCTGATACTCGATTGAGTACCGGTTATAGTATCTTCACGAGGTCTCAACCAAAAGTTCAAGAATTAAATGGTTGGACAGTTCTTGGATGTTCTGGATGTTGGTGTGATGTTCTTACTCTCCGTCGTCTTGTTGAGGCTAGAATTAAGGTAAATAGTAGTAGTCTAATCTCTAATCATCATCACTCATGCTTTTTTGTTTTTATACTTTGTTATTGTGTGGGAAAACTCGATCATAGTATTATTATACAAAACGAGGGTTTAAACTTTATGATTTTAATATTTGTCTTTTTTTTTTCCTTTCTCTTAAACAGCTTTACAAACATGAACATCAAAAGGAGATGTCAACAGGAGCTATTGCACAAATGTTGTCAACAATGCTCTATTATAAACGTTTCTTTCCCTACTATGTCTCTAATGTTATTGCTGGTTTAGACGAAGATGGTCAAGGAGTAGTATACAGTTATGATCCTGTTGGACATTGCGAGAAATCTTCTTTCCATGCTGGTGGATCATCTGGAGCATTGATTCAACCATTATTGGATAGCCAGGTTTGTATAATAATAATATCTACATACTATATTATTGTATATTATTATGATTGTATTAGAATCATGCAATCAGAGACATTTCTCTTTTTGTATTATGTATAATAATATTATATCATTTTCTAGTTTTCTTTACAAAATCTCTCAAAAATTAAAATTAAATTGTTATATATATATTAAAAATTACAACATGTTCTTCTTGTTGAATCCTTTTGTAGATTGGTCATATGAACATCAAAGAAGAAGCTAAACCAACAGCACCTCTAACTTTAGAACAAGCTATTCAAGTAATCAAAGATACATTTATTTCAGCCGCAGAGCGAGATATTTATACTGGTGATGGTGTTCTTCTCAAAATTGTTACAAAGGAAGGAGTTAAAGAAGAAACATTTCCACTCAGAATCGATTAATACTAATAAAAAAAATACATGTATGTGTAATCATATTGATATCAATGATAAATTATTATTATTGTTATCACTACTGTCTATCTATAAAACATGAAACCTAAAATTACATAATATTTAATGTTATAATATATTATACACAAGTTGCTAGACTATTACACATAATATGATTACTACCTATATTATTCTATCCATTTTGTATTGTATTTTTCATTACTTGTAAAAGGATCGTTATCAGCATAAATAAGATTGATAATAATAATATTGCTGGAAAATTTTTAAAAATGAAATAAATTTCACATTCAAGTATAAAGTTTCAAGATTTTTATAATGCATTAAAATTAAACATTTTAGTACTTTTTCCACATTCATACATAATAATATTTTATTGTATATGATGCTATTCTTTTAAGAAAATTGAATTGCATATCACGTACTATATCCATACTACATTCATATTTTACTATTAAATAATATTGATAAGTGTTTTCATGACGAAGCACATATGAATACGTATATATATATATATAGGTATTTTATTACCTAATCACTAATCACTAATAGTAGGATAATAAAAGATGCAAAATAATTATGTGGATAGATATTAGATATGCATGTTTTTTTTACAGTCTCAGTGGAAAAGTTTTTATTTTTTATTAAATCGGTCAGTTTTGTATTCTCTCCTGAGACTTAAGTATTTTTTAGTAACGATTATACATAATACTATAGTAGCCAAGTTCCAAGTAACGAATTTTTTTACGAACCGTATGAATTATAATAAAACCTACATTTTTATTTTTATATTAATTCATAATTCATTACATGCATATATATATATATATATATATATTGTATCTATTTAATCACAAGTATTGAACAGCTGGAGAACCCGAGAAGTACTTACTTATTTGTAGTACCTAATTTTTACTGTTTGTCTTCTGGATTTTTTTTATATATACCAATTTCATAATCTTCAACATTATTTATTTAGTACCTTGATTACTATATAATATATGTTAAATTTTGCATTTATAGGCAGAATAAATTCGTCTTTTTAATACACAAAAGATAAAAGTAGCAAGAGTATAGCAATTATGATTCGTTACTTTATTATTATTTATTATAATAAAAGTATAATAATAATTATTTAAAGACTATTGTAGCAAATTATTATTATTAAAACATTATGAAAATGTTGAAAAAAAATATGTAATAAATGTAAATAATCAAACTTATAATGAGATATTACAACACTAACTCCTTAATTATTTCATGTACCAATTACAATGACAATTGCTATTATTGATCTTTGAATCAAATTCTTACGGGTTTTTTTTTAAACTTTTGATAAAGACAGTGTAAGCTACTTGTAAACTTTGTTATACTTAAATCTTAAATTGATTGTTTTAAAATAAATGTTTTTGAAATTTTTCGAATTTTTACTTTTGTTAATAATAATTGACAGAAAAGTATAGTAGCATAATACATTATATAAGTTTTGGTAAACGGACGTTAATAAGATACTTATTAATTTTTATAGGATTTTTGTTGTTTGTTATATATATATTTTCGTTATTATTTGTTCTTCCATAAATATTATTCAAGTCAACGATACTTTTTGGACACTGTTTACTTACATTTTTTATATGATTACTGATTACTTACATTTTTTTTTTTGCTGCTTGTTGTTGAAAAAATTGTATATGGTATACCTTGTTTCATATTACGCACTGTTCTCATAAAAGACACAAAGGGGATTTTTTTTTTGATTCACGGAAAAGATAGATTTGTACAAAGAATTTCCTTATAATGTAGCACTTTCACCTCCATTTCATTCAGCATTCACTAAGCGACGACTTTTACAAGTAGCAATCTTGTAGATGATTTGTTTTCTTGTGGTTGATGTAATAATAATATTATATATTAAATTCTTGTTCTCATTTTATACCATTTTTTATATGAATACATATACATTATTATAATATTATTATTTTAATATAAATTGATGTGTGTATATATATATATATATATATATTTTATATTTTATCTGGTTTTTGTTTTGCTAAAAATGCCAATGCCCCTCTGACAACAAAAGAAATTTTTTTATTTCTTCTTGGGGTCAGGAGGGGCCATTGGTTGTCCCTTGTCTTTTCCTCTTAGTTTGATTCCGATAACACGCTCAAGTTTTCCTAATATCATTTGATTCGGAATACCCCGTCCAGCTTCATAATCAGTCACAACTTGAGGTTTTTCATTGATTCTCTAAAAAAAATAAAAAACAAACGACAAAAGAGTAATTACAAATATGCACAAGTACAAAAAAACTCCAATCCGATTGAAGTTTATAACTTGAAGACATGTGTATCAACAAATCAAAAAATCCCTTATACTTTCCCAAAAACAAGTGTCATGACTTCATTATATATTATATCCTAATTTACAAATCCACTTACAGTAGCCAAATCTTTTTGTGACAATCCTTTGGATTGACGTCCTTGTTGTATAAGACGTCCAATATCGAGTGAGAGTGTTTCATGTTTCAATTCTTCTGTTTCTCTATCCAACTTGGCAGTATTAAAAGATGATGCTTGATGTTTGTTGGCTCCAGCTCCGAATTTTTGAGTGGTTTCAACAGTCTGTCCTTGCCTTCGAGCTGTATTAATAGCCTTAACAAAGCAATTCACACATTATTATTATTAATGATTATTATGATTAACTTTAATTTACAATTATTAGCAACATCTAATACTATAATATTCTATATTATGTTCTGCTTTGTAATGTGTAATAAAAAGTTTGTATATACTTACAATAATTATTTGTAATATTATGTAAAAAAAAATTAACTTACTTGTTCAGATTTCAATGCTGATGACTTTGGTAATTTCTTTCGCAAAATTGTAACTTCAGTATCCATTTTTTCTTGATTCTTGTTTTCTTTTCACTTCTAGAAATACAAATAGTATAAAAGCAGATTAGACAACCAAAATGTTAAACACACGTATACAAACCTTTGTGAAAATTCTTTATGTATCTCATTATTTATATTGGGAGTAAAATAATATATTATGAGTGGGAAAATGGTAAATGACTAAGTTTCAATTACTTTTAAAAACGTTTTAATTAAAATTATATGCCGAATACAAATCGTGTAAGTACTAAAACTATTTAACACGATAGTCTTTTTTATCATAATATATTTACTGATAAAAGTAAATTAACATGTAAAATAGACCTAGGGGTACACCCGATGAAATGTAAAAACCATTGTAAACGTTACATTTCAATGTAAATGTAAATTTTTCTGTTTTAT